>JACXGK010010901.1:0-17132 GCA_016801125.1 Novumbra hubbsi
CACAAGAGGTATGGCCACCCCTTTGAGCCTGGTGCCTCTCTAGGTTTCTTCCTACACTCCGGCCCCGTAGGGAGTTTTTCCTAGCCACCGTGCTTCAATCCTTTTGTTGCGTGCTCACTGGGGTTTTAGGCTGGGTGTTTTTGTAAAAGCACTTTGTGACAACTGCTGTTGTAAAAAGGGCTGTATAAATAAATTTGAACTATTACCAGCAAACAACAAACCACACAGAGTGTGGTAATAACTCAGCCTAAGTAGGCTCCCCAATCAGAGGCAACTGAACACAGCTGCTCTGACTGGGGAGCCCACAGCGGCATAGAGAAAGCTAGATGCCTCTCTATGCATCATGTCCTGACTGGGGGTGAGCCCCAAGGCATAGAGAAGTCTTGGGACCCCAGCCAGGACATGGCAACTACAACAGGTAGGCTGTTTTACATCACATGTTGATATCCCCAGGGGTTCACAACAACTATAAATTGTTCATTGTATGAAAAGATAACATAATAAACAAAAAATCGAATATTATTTCTTTCAAAAACTCTAAAATATCTACCAAATTGTCAATTTGGGATCCCTGTATCACTGCGGTGGAACACTATATTAGATTTGATTAATATACAAGATTAGATTTGATTCCGGGCTTATATGTGCTACATCTGAAAAGATATATAAATACTGTGTTTTTGTGGCCGAGATTGGAAGGCGTCTGCTTAATAGAAATAAACAAACAACATGTCATTGTTTGCCGCAGACTGTCCCCTAAAACATAGAAAAACGTAATCTTCTAACTTTATCCAGAGATATGAATAGAAATGTAACAGGTGCGCTTTTTTGACACGAAACTGCGTCAACCTTAAATTGATCAACATCGTGCCTATGGTTTCTGAAATATTGCCTGTTGTATGGATTCACGGTTGGACACTGATCCACTGTGCCCGGAGTCATTTACATTACTTCAGCCACAGCCGGTGCTTACTGGTCTAACGCTAACGGTCCTGTGTTGTTGTGTTGATCTGCATACTCTGGGCAATCTCCGCTGGGTTAGTTTAAATCAGGGCCCCTGCCTGCCTTACTTCAAGGCTTTAAGTTAGGCTAAATAAGGTGGTGGAAATCTAATTACAACTTATCATGCAGTGCACTACAAGGTTAAGCTTCTCCGCATTTTGATCTTGGAATCACCTACATGCTGCTGTAACAGCATGTTCGTATTCAGCCAATAAATTCACTTCACGTTCCACTCCATTCTTGTCGGAAGGAATACTGTTTTGAGAAGATTAACGGCACAATAAATCCAGATTTATACTCTCTAAATCTGGATTTGGACAGGTAGAGGGACTCTTAGGCTCCTAAACATACTTGTTTTGTGCAACATTTTAAATCTAACATCCATCACAGCCATATATCAGGTCTAACCTTTCGTCATGTCACCCCGTCTGATGAACACATAACCCCCACCCCTGTACCACGGGCTGACCTCCAGCCGGTACATCCCAACAGGCACCATAATGACATACCCAGGGCCATGTGAGGGTGGAGACACCCGAGGAAATAAATCGTGCCTCAGAGCCTCTGTCCTCAAGTGAACTGTGCTTCAGACTCCCGCTACAGAATACAGATGTAGTTCACTATCGCCTAGGAACATGCAGTGAAAAACAGTTGTCTGCAATAAAAAAAGAACATTGCATTATTTCAAGCTCGGAGGAAAATATTATAGATTGGGAAATTATTATGCGAGGGTCATGCTTGTTATGAATGTGATTTGTTCCCCTGGTTGAACAGTCTGAGAAGCATTTGGATCTGTACATCTTAATTTGTCATGCTAAGTTAGAAAGGCTAAGCCTATATCAGACAGTGCAACTTAGTCATTATAGTTAAGATATATGTGTAGCATGTCTAACCAAGGTTGAAAATAAAGGTTAAGGCATTAATGCAAACCCTAGAAGCATATTGGAAAGGTCAGAAAGCAGTCCATTTATCCATCATAAATCATAACATTAATGTCATGTTACTCTGTAAAATAAGGGACATTATCTGGTGATTCATATTGGCCTAATGTATATAAGATGATTGTGTCAAGGGAATAGATTCAATAGGTTCAATAGTCCAGTAGGTAAGGCTGAACTGAAGAGAACCAACTCCCTTGCTTCCGAGCAGAAATCAAACCTATACCAACACTGCCATCTGCAGGTGAAGATCCTCCCCTTTATTATTAAGTGAATAAACGTCAGTAAAGTAAACACCTATTTAACAATGTAGATCAGACCTTCACAAATCAGAATATGCAGAACTTAATTCAAGCATATAAATTAATATCAGTAATTCAATTATTTGTAGTTAACTTTAACCACAATGAGACCTGCAATTTAGACAGTAATACGATGAATAATCCAGCATTAAATACATTTTATTATTTAAAATGTATTTGTTGATCTTCGTGTAAAAGTAAAATCGAAGCCTACCATTATCAACAGCGTAGCCCAATGGCTCTCTACTTTCAATTTCAGCACCACGGACAGCCGCTGCCCTGGGATGGCTGCGATTGGGCCATAATATTAGTAAACCCTTCGCGAGTAAGGAGCTGTGTGCCTATTGGTCAGTTCATCAGGCTCGTAGACATTGGCGTTGGACAGTTACTAGTACCACGACATCGTTTAAAAAGTTAAATAACTCTGATTTATTTGGCTTGGTCGCTTTTATATTAGCTTTGTCATTCCTCATATTCAATGACGTCTCACTGAGAGCATGCATCCAAGGGACAGCAGATTGTAATTTGCGACAGTCGCTCGCTCAGGACAGCACGAGGTAAGAAGATTATGTTACACATGGAAGTCCGTAATACTCGACCGTGAGGATCACCATGTCAGCATAGCATTAACTTGAAGATAGCGGTTTGAAATTGCATGAGGTAGCTTAAGGGTTTATTCACCAATGTCAAATTTAAACAACACGCATTTTATTGAATTCGTGCGTCTGATTTATTGCAAATATATGCACTTACTCACACCGGAAGGATTAACAGTACTTAAACCCTATAGAGCCGTCCTCGAGCCTGGGTCCAACACGGCTGTTTCAGTTATTCTCGAGTGAAATGTGACAACGTTGAGATTGTAAAACCTGCAAACAAAACATAACATAAAACCAAGACGACGTTACTTATAATCACGAGTAAATGATGACCGCTACATCACAAATTACAATGGACTGCTTGATTTGTCTAGGGAAATAGGCAGAGCCACGGGAGGGGAAAGTTTCGCGCTGCATAGGTTTTTGATCCCGCGCGTCAGGTGTCTGGTGTCGTCCCTGTTGAACAAACTTAGAATGTATTTTACGGTATAAATATACATATGCGTCGATTTTACAGTATGCATATGCTTAGAATTTACAGTATGAATATGCATATTCGTAGATTTCATTTTTCACACATTTTTTATACCTAGATGCTCTGTGTGTGATGCTCGTTTGTAGGGTAAAACAAACGAACACCTTTCAAATACGAATTGGTCATTCAAAGGTGCGAAAGGATATTTTAATTGTTTTTTCTTACCAGACATGTTTTTGCTGTTTCAAATCAATATGAATCTTATTCAGTATTGTACTTTCATTTTTTAAGCAAATAATACCACTGTCTTTATGCCAGAGGTATGCAACACTCTTCATAGGGCCCTAGGAACCACCAGCCATTCCATTTATATTTGCTATTCCAGAGCTACAGTAGCTAACCTGATTAGACTTGTCAGCTAATCATCAAGCCCTTGATTAGTGAATCAGCTGTGACATTTCAGGGCTGCTAAAAAGGGGTTGAATACCTCAAGTTTATGCTCAGACATCAAACATAGACGAATAACGAGGGCATCTACTAGTTAAAAGTTATATACTGTAACATGCTTGTGATAAATACACTGCACAAAAAAATGAAGGGAACATGTAATCATCACAGTATAACCCCAAGTCAATTCAACTTCAGGTATATCTGTCTGTCCACTTAGGAAGCATAAGTGCATTTTGAATCAATTTCACCTGTTTTAGTGCATATGATTGTGACAACAGGTGCACTGAAGAGGCAACAGCAAGACAACCCCTAAAAAGGGAATACTTTTGCAAGTGGTGGCCTTAGACTATTTTTCCCTCGTTATCCTTACTGGCAGATTCTTCTCTAGTTTTTCCTTTTGCTATTGTCCTGCAGCCCATTCAGGTTACACAGGCAGTCCAGCTCCTCCAGGATGGCACATCCAAACATGCCGTCGCAAGAAAGTGTCTGTGTTTCCCAGTACAGACTCAAGAGCTTGTAGGAGATACCAAGAGATGGGCCATGCAGCCTCAATTGGCATTGGAGCCACGTCTTCTTTAGAGATGAGAGAATCTGGAGAAGCCGTGGTGAATGTATTGCTGCCTGAAACATCATCCTGCATTACTGGTTTGGCGGCGGGTCAGTGATGGTCTATGAAGGCATATCCTTGGAGAGTTGCACAGACCTCCATGTGCCTGTGGGGCGTTTTGTATCATCAGACGCTGCCAAGTAACACCACAGACTGTCCAGGAGCTCACTGATCCAGGTCTGGAAGGAGATCCCCCCCAGGACACCATCCGCTGTCTTACTAGGAGCACGCCAAAAGCGCTGTTGGGAGTGCATACAGGCACGTGGGGGCCATACACACTACTGAGTCACATTATGAAATGCCGTGATGATAGTGGACCAGCCTGCTATTTCAATAGTTTATTAGAATTTTTGGTGTAAGTTTGAATCCAGCCCTTAATCGTGGGGGGTTTCTTGGTTCCAATTACCTTTGTTTACTCATTGTGTTCTCAACAAATTACTGTGTTAAGAGAAACAATTTTGATCTTTCACAAACTTTTCATATATTTTGTTCGTCTTACAAATAAGACGTTAGCAAAACAGCAAACAATCACAGTAGCTGATTCTCTTTTGAAACACTTTGACAAAAGAACGACACAGCGGTATCTTCATAAACCATGTTGGTGGCCTGTTTCTGCAAAACTGGACGAAGTCAAGGTGCAAAAAAGCAAACAGTGGTCTTACCTGCTCACTAGAGGGGGCTAACACACCACCAGGGACATGCTATTAGCATACCACCTTGATTACTTGCATAGATATTTAGCTACTGGATGATTTGGTTTTAATTATGTTGATTTTTAAGTACCTCTTGGCCCATAGATATAATTGGACAAAACATAAAATATTATGTGAGAGTAGAATTAATTAGAATTAATCAACTTAGTCCTCACATTTCAGAAACATCAATATCATACGAATCAATAAACAATAATAAAAAATATATTTTATTTTGTATTTTCTATCAATCTCTAACACTTTCAATGGATTTGAATTTACCTTTGACGTGTTTAGGTTAGCCTCTACTTATTACAGCAATTCAAAAGAAGGATTTCCGGAAAATCTTGGAAGTAAAGAACATTTTGCAGTCCTACTTTTTAGTCCAAAAGCAATGTCTTGTGTTTTAAATTATCTAATTGTCAGAACGGCACACTCTTGATTCCTAGGGTTTGGAAATTGAAGACCAACCTATTCTGAACAGAGAAGCTCATGGCTGGTAAGAATTTGCATTAATTAAAATTTGCACAATTAGTGCAGTTTTGTTTGATAGCTATGCTATTTGATGAAAGTAATTACCTGAAATGTCTGTTTGGTTTCTCATCAGTCAATCAATCAATCAATCAGTGGCACAAACACTGTTACTGTTTCTCCTACAGAGAACAACTTCCCTCCAATACCGGGGTTCATCCCCCTGCAGCCTTGTTTCTTCCAGGACTTTGATGAGGACATCCCTGAACAACATCGCACCATGTGCAAGAGGCTCTACCACCTGTGGATCTGTGAGTGCCAAACACCCAGTGGCCATAGAACATTAGTCAACCACTGTGGATCTGTGAGTGCCAAACACCCACTGTCCATAGAACGTTAGTAAACCACTGTGGATCTGTGAGTGCCAAACACCCACTGGCCATAGAACGTTAGTCAACCACTGTGGATCTGTGAGTGCCAAACACCCACTGGCTATAGAACGTTAGTCAACCACTGTGGATCTGTGAGTGCCAAACACCCACTGGCTATTGAATGTTAGTCAACCACTGTGGATCTGTGAGTGCCAAACACCCACTGGCTATTGAATGTTAGTCAACCACTGTGGATCTGTGAGTGCCAAACACCCACTGGCTATTGAATGTTAGTCAACCACTGTGGATCTGTGAGTGCCAAACACCCACTGGCCATAGAACGTTAGTCAACCACTGTGGATCTGTGAGTGCTAAACACCCACTTGCCATAGAACGTTAGTCAACCACTATGTCATCATTTTCATATACATAGAGGCTACATTGCGCTGGAGCCGCTTTCACACTAAAACTGCGCCAAGCCAGGTACAAGGCAGTTGACTGTGCTGCCTCATATAGGCATCGGTCACGGTCAACGTGAATAAAACTGGGCCAGAACAGTACGTTTCAGGAAGGTTTTTTACTTTACCCAGAGTTTCAGTCTAGGCCTTTCTGCAGTCCAGTGGAATGTAAGATCAAGACAAGTGGCAACAGTTACCCTCTCCCATGCCAAGCTGTCTGTTTCTACTGCAACACATGTGCCCTCTGCACAGCAGAACAGGTGACAGAGGTTGCTTAGCAGTAGTATCTGTCACCCAGGCCTGGGGTAGAGTACATACACAAGTCCATCTTCTCATGGCTTATCCTTACTTTACTTTCTGCAGATCCCCTAACCATATTACCCTACATTTTGGTTCTGGATGTGTAATATTTTGTTCATATGCGCATAATCTATAAGTATAATCATTACCATACCTCAGTTAGAAAGCAATTTTCTCTTTAACAACTGCTGGTCGTTGGAATAAACCCTAATATGTTCTCCTTTTTAGGTGACGTTCTCTATTGTTCAACTTAACCAACTAACATACTGTACTTCAAGCATTCATTTAGCTTTTTCTAAAAAATGGCACTACATAAGAAGTCTTTTGTTCCAGCTTTGGTTGAGTTTGTAGCTAACATATAGGTCCATATCCTTCTCTCTACACCAGTAATTGAACCTTATTGCCTGCCTACGGCAGGTCTGTGAAGCAGGTTGGCTCTAATTGCAACCAATTAGAAGTGCAGAGGTGTAGATTGGTTTTATGTCTGAGACACACACCCGACAGAGAAGAGATGTGGACACCTGCAAATAGAAACCGGAGCGGAGAGAAAGTGCTAATTTATTTCAACTTGTTGAGTTTAGTCCCAATTGGCTGTCTGTTCTAACGTGACCATTGCTCCCTGATGAACTGGTTTTGGACGCCGGCTGTTTAGGTGTTTGCAGTGCATGCAATCACACTGGCTGTGAATCTGTGTGTTTGGTGGTTGTGTTTTGCTGTGCATGCGATCACCCTGGCTGTGAATCTGTGTGTTTGGTGGTTGTGTTTTGCAGTGCATGCGATCACCCTGGCTGTGAACCTGTGTGTTTGGTGGTTGTGTTTTGCAGTGCATGCGATCACCCTGGCTGTGAACCTGTGTGTTTGGTGGTTGTGTTTTGCAGTGCATGCGATCACCCTGGCTGTGAACCTGTGTGTTTGGTGGTTGTGTTTTGCAGTGCATGCCATCACCCTGCGATCACCCTGGCTGTGAACCTGTGTGTTTGGTGGTTGTGTTTTGCAGTGCATGCCATCACCCTGGCTGTGAACCTGTGTGTTTGGTGGTTGTGTTTTGCAGTGCATGCGATCACCCTGGCTGTGAACCTGTGTGTTTGGTGGTTGTGTTTTGCAGTGCATGCCATCACCCTGGCTGTGAACCTGGTGGGCTGTTTCGTGTGGATGCTGGGGGGAGGCGGTGTCACTAACTTTGGCATGGCCATCATATGGTTCATCCTCTTCACTCCGTGCTCCTATGTGTGCTGGTTCAGGCCAATCTACAAGGCCTTCAAGTGAGTGGATGTCATCACACCTACCACAATAAATAAGAGACCATTGTTTTTCTCCACCCGTCTATTTATTTGCTAAAAGAATATGACTCCATTCTACTTGTTCCCAGTGATGTGCTGCCAGAGTAACCAATATACATCAGTCACTGCCAAGATTTGCTTCTACAAATGGGTTTTGCCCTGGTATTTAGTTCCAACTCCTTTCGTTGTTCTCCCAGGACTGACAGCTCGTTCAACTTCATGGCATTCTTCTTTGTCTTCATGGCCCAGGTGGGCATCAGCATTATCCAGTGCATCGGGATCCCAGGCTGGGGGAACTGGTAAGGTAACCTGCCTACACTTTGAAACCTTCGGTTAAGCCTACATTGAAAGACACGTCCAAATGCTTAGAAGCTTGATATTATAATCTCATTGCTTTTCTTTAGCTATTACGTATGTATCTCGTTAAAAAGCTGCAGTGTGATCTCCCACGTTCTCTCACCCACCCGTATCATGAACTTTGCAACATAAGGAAAAGTCTGATTTCCGTCTGGACTGACACTCGCGTTGCCTCCCATGTCAATGCCACCAGTGGCTTTCGAGGTCTACATGTCAATAGAATCCCCTTCGACTAGCATGTTATAGCTACCATTAAGCTCCTCAACATCATTGCTCTGATTGCTTTGCTTTGATCCCAGAACCTTTTGGTTGTTGGTCAGATGCTATACAAGCCAAGCTACAGTACAAGCCGCCCAAAGCCTGCTTCCTGTAGACCAACATCACGCCACTGGTAACTGTCTTCTTCTCCTCCATCTGTCAGTGGCTGGCTGGCAACCATCTCGTTCTTCAGCTACAACCTTTGGATTGCACTTCTGATGCTCATACCAACCTCCCTTTTCACTGTGACGGCAACACTGTCCTTCATCGCCCTCACCAAGGCAAGTGTGTGTCCTCTCCGATACTTCCCAGCCCACGGACCCACGGGGAACCTAGAGCAGAAATGGGTTTATGGTCTCACAGAGGTGGAGGTCTTTATGCCCTCTCCATAAACTCTGCGGGGCTGGTTGGTGATTAGGGTAGCATCTAATGGCCTCCAATGCTCTCCGTCATCTTTATGGGCAGCCTGGTCCCTCTGTTCCTTGTCTCCAGGTCCATAACTTCTACCGTGGCAGTGGGGCCAGCATGAGCAAGGCCCAGGAGGAGTGGGCTACAGGAGCCTGGAAGAATCCCCACGTCCAGCAGGCAGCGCAGCAGGCCGCTATGGGTGCTGCCACGGGGGCCATGATGCCTGACCAACAGTACTCCAACTCCCCACAGTACAACGACAACCAGATGTAAGGGCTGAAGGTGGGGGGGGGGGGGCACAAGCAGGAGTTGCTATCTGTTTATCCCATCCTAAATACTTGGATGTCAATGCAGGTCTTGATACAGGGCACCGCCCTACACTACCACACTACATTACCACACTACACTACCCCACTACATTACCACACTACACTACCCCATTACACTACCAAAATACACTACCACACTACATTACCACACTACACTACCCCACTACATTACCACACTACACTACCACACTACATTACCACACTACACTACACCACTACACTACCACACTACACTACCACACTACATTACCACACTACACTACCCCACTACACTACCACACTACACTACCACACTACATTACCACACTACACTACCACACTACACTACCCCACTACAATACCCCACTACCCTACCACACTACACTACCACACTACGCTACCCCACTACACTACCATACTAAACTACCACACTAAACTACCCCACTACACTACCACACTACGCTACCCCACTACACTACCCCACTACACTACCCCACTACACCACCTTACAACACTACCACACTACACTACCCCACTACGCTACCACACTAAAATACCACACTACACAACCTCGCTGCACTACTAGACTACACTACACAATCGCAATTCACTACATTGCACTACCACACCACACTATCACACTACCGCACAGCATTACCACGCAACACAACCTCACAACACAACCGCACTACAGTACACTACCACACTACCGTACAACACTACCACACAACACAGCCTCACTACACAACCTCACTACACTACCGCACTACACTACCCCACACTCACTCACTACACCATCACACTACACTACCACACTATTAATCTACACTACCATACTACACTACCACACTATTACACAACACTACTGCACTGCACTAACTCACTACACTATCACACTACACTGCCACACTGCCCTACCACATTGCAATATCACACTGCACTATTACACTACACTACCAAACTACACCCCCAGACTTCATTAACATATTATTACGCTGCGCTACCACACTATTACACAAGTCTACTATTTTACCATACTACACACCCACAGTAGCACACAACTCGACTACAGCTTTACACTATACTACTACACAACTCTATTACACTATACTACCACACTGCACCAGCTGACTCCACTGACCCATAAAGAAATGTTTTATTTCATGTTTTCAGCATCTATGTACTCTGTATCATAGCACCTGGTTTCTGCTGGATAGCAGGATGGCATTTTCCTGCATCTGCTGCTTGTTTGGGACGCATCTATTTTATGGCATGTAGGTGCAGGAAGGTGTTGCTAGCAGGGTCCTGTGGCCATTTGCATTCAGCTCACCAGTGTCCTCTCCTCAATGGCTCGTTACTTGCTAAAGGCATGCTATGGAAGTATGCATACATGTGAATAACTTCAATGGATGCATGAAGAGACACACGTGATTGATCGCATTGATATTTATATAATCCTTTTATCTGTTAAAATCTTTCTTATTACTGAAACGTAGAAGGTAGCACATCAATACTTTGCCAGGAGTCTTTATATACTTGGATATTGTTTTGAAATGACCTACTTAGTAATAAGTCGACATGTTTATGAATGTATAACTGCAAATTCCAGTTGATTGAACGTAAAGGGCTTTTGTCTGAGCCCCCAGGATGTTTCTTGATTCTCAGGTATAGCAAATCTATGAAAGCTCCATACAAACTGTACAACTTTTGTTTTATGTATGTTTTATGTTTTTTTTTTAGCTCATATAATACTTTATCAGTGTTTGTTTTATTTGATTCATCATGTAACATGAGAAAAATGGTTGAACTAAAATAAGACACGGTTTGACTGTAAGGTAAAGAAGTGTTATTTATCAAATATTATTATAATTGCTTTAAACTCGATATAACAGCAGGAATGCACTGGTTAAATTAATCTGAGAAAGGCAGACAGCAGTTCTTAGGCCTTAGTTGTAAGAAGGCCAGTAGCAATGTCATTTCCCAAAGTCATGGTAGCAAGACTGTCTTTGAATAGCCAGAGAAGTAATGAATGTTTGTATTGAATGTCTACATGTGTTGTATTGAATGTCTACATGTCATAGATGGTGCTTTTTTCTAAATATCTGTGTACATAATGTATTTTCTTTGGTAGACAACATTAGACAAAGCACTGTTTGTGCTTTACTTTAGGGCTTGCTGTACAGTTGTTTGACCACAGAGGGGCACTGATGGTTCCTTTTGCTTGTATCTTAGAAAATCCCTGACTGACACCCTTCTTTTACCCATCCACTAAAATAGAAGCTAATAGGTTGGTCAGTATTCAGTCTACAGTCCGCTGGTTCCTTGTTCCCGGGTAATGTTTTCAGGAAGAGGGTTCCAATGAGCCTGGGCCGGTCATACTGTCCTCCGGCCACATCCTGGTCTCGTGGAACAGATGGCGGAGCAGGAATGTGGGGTTAGTCGGATGGTTCCAGTAAGCCGCGGCCTTGGTCATACTTTTCTCCAGCCACATCCTTGTCTTACGGGGCTGAGCAGGCAGTCTCTGTGAACACATAACAGTGTGCTGCTGGTATGGAGTGGGGGGGTGCATGGTACAATATGGGTACCACTTGCCCTGGGGTGGTGGGGATTTCATGAATTACCTTGTGACGTGGTGAGGGAAAACCGATTGCAGTAAAAAGCAGTGGACAAAATCCTAGCCCTGTTTGGCTTTCAAGGAGTCTTATGCAAAATGATTATTCACAGTATATTTGAATCCCACAGACCAAAGCTCCTTTCCTCCACAACTTCCAAATTGACTTCACATCCTGTATTTACCTAGCGTCGGGACTGGGATGTATTTCGAGCAGTTAACATTCACTACGGAGGAGATGATTTTGTGAGTATAATTGTTTTGGCTTTAGATAAGCCTGCGAATGATGTAGAGATGTGTAGAGCACAGTGAACCTAAACTGTGATGTCATCAGTATTCAATGAGCTTCGCCTCTGCGCTAATCAAGCACAAACATTGATCAAAATGTTCCCTCGGTGCAGAGAGTAGAATGGAATAACTTGTCTTTGATCTTGGGCCGTCAAGAGCCGGACGAAACGGCGGGGCTGCAGCACCACAGCACAGACAGGCAGATGCTGTTCTCCTTTGCAATTTCCACGTGATTTAATGACAGATCGCTGAACCACCATGTTCTCTTGGTGCCGGTTATGTGAGACTGTGTGGGCTTACTGCAGGCACCAAAATGGTGGTCTTCCTCGAGCTGGGAAGGGAAACTTTATTCTGAACTGTAAATGTCTCCGGTTTTATTGTTTACTTACATTGTCTTGTTGTTTGTCGTTTTCTGTTTTCATGTCCCTTCATACATAAATAAAATGTGTTTGATCTTAATATATATAGATATATGTCGCTTTGTTTATTTTCAAATATGTAATAACCAGTATATCCATAGTGAGTATAAATGGGACCATTGCTTGTGTTTCAACTCACTGTAATAAGTCACACGCTGAGATTGAATACCACAGTTAACTTGTTTATCATGTCTCTAGCTTATCCTCTCTTTGCAGAATCTGCAGTCACTCAAGCATCTTACAATGTTTGGCACCTAGTATTTGTTTCAATTGATATAGACTTAACTTTTGTACATTTTAATCAAGAAGTCGCATTTCGTCGTTAAAATGTGATTTTGAAATACTTTCCAAAACATTAAACACAGCAAATGGAGCCAAGATAAATTTATTCTATAGCTTTTGAAACACTTTCAGCCATCTCTTAAAACCTAGTTGTGAGCCTCTGTAATTATAGATGCCAGTGACCAGGTCTGCTTATAGATGGCAGTGTTGATTCAATGGGAGTGTGGTTTGGTAGGTGGAGAGCTGTTCAGTGTTCAGCCATCTGTCCACTGGAGGCAGTATATAACAAGTTTTTCTCTGTGCCAGACATTGATTTCCCCAGATACAAAGACCTGAACGCGAACATGAAGAAATACCAGATAGTGGAGCTGATAGAGCCGATATGGCGTTTACTTGTCTGGCTAATAACTTTACTCTTGGTAAACTCAAATTTACCCAGCATGATTTCACCCTGGACATCCACTGAGGTGCCTCATCATAGATTAGATTCAGAAGCACTTTAAATGGATTTATCTGTGGATGTTCCCTCACCGTCCCCGCTGGATGCCCGTCCCTGTGTTGAGAGTGATAGAATCACTCAGAGGAGCTGGAGAGGAATGGCACTGTGATACAGGCACCCAGAGGACACAGAAGCAGCCAAGGCCCCAGACGGGCTATAGGTAGAAACAGAAAATGCTTTTTGTTGGCTCCATGTTTTATGAAAGAATACGTCAAATAAACCTTATGGTTAATAGGAAATAGCTCTGGAAGGTGGCTTTGGCATTGCATCAAATAACATAAAACTGTATTGTATTGTCTGTGAAGAAGAGGTGTAGATGGACAGTAAAAGGCTGAATTATGGGCGCTTTTCCAATAATGCATAGCTTAAGAAACCATAGGAATGAATACGAAATGAAGCGAACACAAGGAAAATGTGATAAAAAAATACTAAGAAATGTCAATACGATACACACAGCGAGAGCTGGTACTGATTTCATGTGTGTGAGGAGGAGATAATGTAGGATTATTTCCATTTGATATTGACAAAGTCGGCATGTGTGCACACATTGTGTGTGTATGTATATATTTTTAAATTATGTGTATGCATGTACAGTATTTGTGTATGTGTGGACAAATGGGTATGAAAAAAGAAACAAAATGGAGAGAACAGGAAGCAATGTGATTAGGAATATGGCAGTATCTTTTCACACTCATAACAAATTTAGGGATAAAAGGTGAACAGACATTTGTTGGTCCTAGAGTTGAGGTACTGAAACCTTGTGTCCTGCCTGCTATGAACTAGTATGGATAACATCCAATGGCTTAGGTGGCAGAGGTCATTGACTATTACGCTTGTGATCAAGGCTGGTGCTGTTGCCATATCAAACTGTGATGCAGCCAGTCAGCCTGCTCTCCACAGTGCAGCTGTAGAACATTTTGAGGATCTGTGGGGCCATGCCAAATGTATTCCTCATTCTAAAGGGGAAAACATGCTGACGTGCTATCTTCATAACTGTGTTTGTGGGCCATGTTAATTCCTTAGGTACATGGACATAAATAACCTTGAAACTCCACCAATTTCCAGTAGTCCGCGATCAGCTCCTTAATCATGCTGACGTTTGTGGAGCAATATCTTGTCGGTAATCGATTAATGTTGCGTAGGCAAACTAGATGACACCGTTGGGGTTGGGTGGAGCCACTGTTGTGGATGAACAGGGATAACAGGAAGGGACTGAGAACATACCCTTGAGGGGCTTCCTTGTTGTCTGTGAACCTGGATAACAGGAGGGGAATGAGAACATACCCTTGAGGGGCTCCCATGTTGTAGGTGAACAGGGTGTACAGGAGGGGACTAAGAACATACCCTTGAGGGGCTCCCATGTTGTAGGTGAACAGGTTGTACAGGAGGGGACTAAAAACATACCCTTGAGGGGCTCCCGTGTTGTGGGTGAACAGGTTGTACAGGAGGGGACTAAGAACATACCCTTGAGGGGCTCCCGTGTTGTGGGTGAACAGGAATAACAGGAGGAGCTAAGAACATACCTTTCATGTGCTCCTATGTTGTGGGTGAACAGGGCTTACAGGAGGGGACTAAGAACATACCCGTGATGGGCTTCTCTTTTGTTGGTTACAAAGGTGGATGTGTTGTTGCCTACCCTCAAAACGTGTGTGGGGAAACAAACATGGAAGGCATTTAACTTGTCTGGTAGGCTTACGTTGACCGATAGCTCATGGCTGGGTTTACCTTTGTAGTCCATGATTTTTTTCAAGCCCTTTCCAATCCTATAAGCATCAGAGCAGGGGGCAGCATTCAGTCTCTGTCCTGTATTGACGCTATGCTTGTTTGATGGCTCATCTGAGTTCAGAGCAGGATTTCTTATAAGCATCTTGATTTGTGTCTTGCTACTTACTGACTTTTAAACTGCGGTCCGGGCCATCCATGGAGTGCATATCTTGCCTGTAACCCAAGGCACTGTAGAGAGACTACGTCATTACTCATGCCAGAACAAAAGTGGTAAGCAAAATGAGTATATATATTTTTTGCTATAATATCTTTTAGATTCTTAAGGTTTGCATCTACTATGTGAGGTCTGTGTGTTTAACAATGCAAATCAATGCACCACAGTTTCACAGTAATTATTAATAATAATACAAAATGATTGTACACTAACTCAGGTTTTTTAAAATGTAATTGCAAATCCTTTGAGGTATGACCATGTTAGAACAATTCCCATGTTATCAGCACTGGCAAATGAAAGGCAGAGATGGACAAAGACCTCAGACATCCCCTCTCTTTCATGTCTTTTATGTGAAGACAAACCCACAAGATTTAATTTCCTTGTTCAGACATCACTCCACAAACCACAGATTATTACAGTTCTTCAGGGACCTGTTGTTGGGACAGTCTCGTACATTGCTCATCAAGTTCATTCTCTTAGCATCTACATGTTCGCCAATAGCAGAGATGTTAGTGGTGGATTATTTTCTTTCCAGTATAGTCTGATCAGGATTACATCCTGGCCTGTTCTGAAGGAAACACAATGTCTTGGGCTGATGAGTCATCACAGATGTTGTCATAATCCAGATGAGCGATGACTGTTTTGATTTATCGGTCATAGGAAATGAGGGCAATTAGTGCAAAATAAGTAAAGCCCTGAATGAATGGTTCTTAAACAATCATATATGCTAACTTTGCACTAACCGGAATTTAACAGAAAATGAATGGCTTCGACCTCAGAGTTTAAAGTATATTATTCATTGATTGAATGGGCATCCTGAAAATCCATTACAATAAATGAATGAATAATTAATTATGTCAGGCAGTAGACATCACTGCATCATGATATCATCTCAACTACATCAAAAGGTATTAATTAACTTAATTTTCAAAGAAAGAGAGTCAGCCATGTGTTGGCTATAATGTGTTGGCTGTGTAATCCCTTTATCTTTCAGCATTAATGGTGCTGACCTGTTCCCCAGGTGATAGGTTAAGGGGTGGGGGGTGGGGGTTAGACACATGCCACTCTGTCTCTGTAATACCTGGGTAGCCTAAACACAGAGGGCCTTTATATGCAACCATTCAGCAAACTGACCCTTTCCCTTCACGCTGTTAATAACACAGACACAGGGATTTGGTCTGAAGGCCACACCGTGCTCTATGGGGTGAGTGTCTGTGGTCACTTCCCTAAACCAAACCTGAACTTCATGCTCTCTCTCTCAGACCACTCAGGCGTGTGGTTAGTCAGTCCAGCCAGGGTCTTGTCCGGTTGGATCAGGCCTGGTGTATGCAGACTTTTTGGACCAGGTATTTTGGCACTTCTGTCTCGCTCGTCTAGTGACTCAATAGGATGAATTGAATCACCAGCTTAGCGGTAAACTAACAGAGTGATTCATGGTTAGTATAAGCAATATAAGGCACAAAAAGGCATTGTGGCAAACCGACAGGGATACTCTGTTCTTATTTCCTTGAGCGTAACCTACTGTACATACCGTAAATTTTTTTGGGACACACACACAACCACGCACGCATGTATGCACAAAAACGTACACACACGACCACGCATGCATGTATGCACACCTACACACACACGACCACGCACGCATGTATGCACACCGACACGCACACACGACCACTCACGCATGTATGCACATCGACGCACACACACGACCACACACGCATGTATTCACACCGACGCACACACACGACCACTCACGCATGTATGCACACAGACGCACACACACGACCACTCACGCATGTATGCACACCGACGCACACA
>JACXGK010010902.1:5274-17139 GCA_016801125.1 Novumbra hubbsi
TTGATGTGTTTGCCTGCAGGACATATGCATGTGTTGATAGGTTTGCCTGCAGGACATATGCATTAATGGATGTGTTTGCCTGCAGGACATGCATATGTTGATGTGTGCTGGCCAGACATGTATGTGTTGATGTGTTATTTCCAACAATCTCTCATTAGGTTGTCTGGGCCAGCTCTGAGGCACAGGTAGAAGACTGTCTGATGAAGGGAAGAGAGAAGGTAACAAACAGCCACATCTGTTTACTCTTTGTGGCCGAAGCATCCAAAAATAAAGAAACAAATACTGTCTGTAATGCTGGGATTGTCCATCACTCTAGATGACCTCCTTCACCTCTCTCCCTACAGTCTGAGTGTGCCAACTACATCAAAGTGTTGCAGCAGTATAACAGCACTCATCTGCTGGCCTGCGGTACAGGAGCATTCAACCCTCTCTGTGCCACCATCAGGATAGGACACACAGCACACGTGAGCAGGGTTGGGAGGGTGGATCTGTCTCTTGACATGACTAGTAGGGAAAGGGGGAGGAAGGAGTCATGGAAAACTGGTCTCGGGCAATTCATAAACGTTAGTGCGCTCTTTGATCTATTTATGTTTAAAAGTAATTGGTTGTGTTGTGAATGGCACCGTGTTAAAACATAGTTAGATGGTGGTCTGATGTATCATGAAATATACTTTGGAAGACCATTTCAGGGATCTTTTAGGAGAAATAAATATACAAAGGTAGGGAAAGTTCAAGTAAAGTCAAGTGAAAAAATGATGACACTCCATGAAATACTAGTTATTTTGTAAGAAATATAGTCATATGAATATTTAATCATCTTTCAAACAATATCTATAGATATAGGTGATGAAATAAGGGTAATAAGAATAAGGGGAAGGTTAGGAGAATAAGGGGAAGGTTAGGAAAATAAGGTGAAGGTTAGGAGAATAAGGAGAAGGTTAGGAGAATAGGGTAAGGTTAGGAGAATAAGGAGAAGGTTAGGAGAATAAGGAGAAGGTTAGGAGAATAAGGAGAAGGTTAGGAGAATAGGGTAAGGTTAGGAGAATAAGGAGAAGGTTAGGAGAATAAGGAGAAGGTTAGGAAAATAGGGGAAGGTTAGGAGAATAAGGTGAAGGTTAGGAGAATAAGGTGAAGGTTAGGAGAATAAGGGGAAGGTTAGGAGAATAAGGGGAAGGTTAGGAGAATAAGGTGAAGGTTAGGAGAATAAGGGGAAGGTTAGGAGAATAAGGGGAAAGTTAGGAGAATTAGGTGAAGGTTAGGAGAATAGGGGAAGGTTAGGAGAATAGGGGAAGGTTAGGAGAATAAGGTGAAGGTTAGGAAAGGCTTTTGAGAAAGGGTTCCTAAAATGCTGCTGATGTCCGACTCAACGGCAATCCTAATAACATACTTTTTTACTATTACTATTTTTCGGTTTAAATTAACAACAGTATTAGGTCATATCAAATGTCCTAATAATGTTCTAAGATGCCCAAATAAGTTTCATGGTTTTGAGGCCATGCTGCACACATCTGAGGGAGGGAGAATGAGGAGCTGCGTGAGGAGGAGCAAGAAGGGGGAGTAGGGCTGGGGGACAGTGAGAAGTAGTTTGTGTGCCCTCTATAAGAGAGCGAGTGTGTTTGTGTTTGGGCTTGGAGTCTGGTATTTATCGTCCACTGACTGTTTGATAGGACTAGTGACATCAGCCCTAGCAGTAAAAATAAACCCCTGTTCAAGAAGTCACAATAAAGAACAGAACACGAGTCAGGGCACTCTGACTGTACAGGATGTGTGTATTGGTGTGTGAGTGTACAGGTGTGTGTATTGGTGTGTGAGTGTACAGGTGTGTGTTTGTGTGTCTGTGTGTGTGTTTGTATGGGTGTGTGTTTACGGTTGTCTGTATACAGGTGTGTGTATGGACGTGTGTGTATATGGGTGTGTGAATGGGTGTGTGTATGGGTGTGTGTGGGCGTGTGTATGGGTGTGCGTGTGTGTGTATACAGGTGTGTGTATGGGTGTGTGTGTGTACGGTTGCGTAAATGGGTGTGTGTATGGGTGTGTGTATACAGGTGTGTGTATGGGTGTGTGTGTTTACGGGTGTGTGAATGGGTGTGTGTATGGGTGTGTGTGGGCGTGTGTATGGGTGTGCGTGTGTGTGTATACAGGTGTGTATATGGGTGTGTGTGTGTGTGTGTGTGTACGGTTGCGTAAATGGGTGTGTGTATGGGTGCGTGTCTACAGGTGTGTGTATGGGTGTGTGTGTTTACGGGTGTGTTTACGGGTGTGTGAATGGGTGTGTGTGTTTACGGGTGTGTGAAGGGGTGTGTGTATGGGTGTGTGTATACAGGTGTGTGTATGGGTGTGTGTGTATACAGGTGTGTGTAGGGGTGTGTGTGCCAGCTTGTATGTGAGTGTACTCACTTCCACCTACTGGTCTCCTAGGACTGGCAGTTTGAGTTGGAGGAACAGAGTGTACAGAGTGGCAGAGGAAGATGTCCCTACAACCACAACAGCGCTGTTGCCTCCACCCTTCACAGTAATAACACCACACCCTACATACTACCCTCACCTCCATCACCCCCATCACACCCTTCAGGGAACACTGTGCTTCAGGAGGTTGTCTACCCTCAACGTCTTTTCATCTCAGTCCGGCCCATTAATCACAACTCTTTTGAGAGATTACAGCTGTTGTTGAGTATAATGTACAGTTGGATGCACATTTCAGATGGATGTTCACTCACATCCACCTGAAACAGACAATTATTCTTCCACAGATGCCCAACTGAATTTCAAATCTGAAACCAGCTTCTTACAATAATGGGTATATAAAGAACATGCCCTTTTATAGACTCATTCGCCTAACAGTGAATGTTGAGCCATTTATCGGAAATGAGGATAAATAGTTCCACTCCTAGCAAGCAGACCAGACACTGCCACAGTATTTGTGCAATTAAAATGAAAGATGTCCTTCTTATATTGAGGAGTACAGTATGTTATTAACAGGAGCCCACCAGGCAACCGATGCCAGTCTGGAATAGAAGCAGGAAGCCAGACTGAAAATGAATGATATGGGCTGGAACGTTGTGTCTGTAGGGAGAAATGAGCGGGTGATCCACTATAATCCAATCATGGCGAAAGGTTGAATAATACCCCCACCTTTTCTATACTGAAAGCAGAGCATTTCCCAATAATTATTATTATAATAATACACTCTATTCAATCATTTAACCCCCAAAATATGGACTGTCCCAAAAACCTGCTTATGCCACAAGTAAAGTTTTCAGATCTGAGGCAGGGTGTGTTTTGGCCCAATTCTGCCATCGTGTGGACGGTGTAGATTATATACCTCAATTTCAGATTTTTAGATCCAGATGCTGATCTTAACAAAACAGAACAAATCTAACAAGTCATGTTAAATGTGCTGAAAATAAGAGTTGCCTTCCTGCTTTTGAGAAAATCGTGTCTAAAATGCCTCTGTGTGTTAGGAGGAGAGCTGTATGTTGGCCTATATACAGACTACTGGGAGAATGATGCAGCTCTGTGTCGAATGAACAACCAGAGCTACACGCGTACTGAGAGTGACGACAGACAACAGCTCAACGGTTAGTAGCTAGGTGTTCACATGTAATTCTTACTTTGTTTGTTGCCTTTTTATAGAGACCACTAGCTGCTTAGATGTGTGTCCACTAGTCCTTTACTTAGCCATGGCTTATGCATTGGAGTATAGCGGACTGAGAATCACTACGTGTTACTTTTACAATCACATTTATAGGAGGCCAGCTTGCTAATTTGACATTGTAAACATATTATATCAAAGCTAGAACGTATAAGGTACATCGTGACTTGCATGGATTACATGTTTTTCTCCAGTACAGTTACTTTCTATTGACATTGATATAGACAACTTAAAGGAATTGATTTCGAATTTGAGGAATTGTTGGGAAATATTATTATATTATATATTATTTACAGAGTAATAGAAGTTAAAACATTGGTGGAATTAAACCCACAATGATAGAAATATTATTGGAGGTTAAACAAACATGACAAAGAATGGTTAATTAAAAACGATTTTACAAGCCAGCATCAGCTGCTGCCACCACAACACTGACGTTCATGTAATTACCACAACAATGGTGTACGATAGTTTTCGTAACAATCTTTTTGTGTTTATCCTTAGCAAAAACTCGTTATTAACTCCATTTTGATGTCATTTTATAACACAATACGTGAAGATTCCAAAAGGGTTGATATATTTTTAGAACAGTACATAAAAGATCAAGCATCAATGTTCCTTCAGAGAAAGGACAAGGATTAATGGTACTTGTGTTTTTCTAACACCCAACTCTCCATTAATCATGTATGTTGGTTATTATAAGGGACAGAGATATTCCCTCAGAGTAGGAATGAAAGCCCTTAGTCTTTTAAGGTCAACATGATGTCAGGTGAAAACTGGGTCTACAGTCATGCAAAACAATGTCTGGTGGGAAAAGATAGGAGACCAAGCTGTGCTACAACGCTATGTACTTCATTATACTAGCTAATGAATAGCAGAGTGCTTCAAAGCATGACCATGACTCCGATTTGGGTACAATAAAAATTACTTCCACATGAAACTTAGTTATGATGTGGTTATTTCTCGTTAAAGAGAGATTCATAAAATGCGGAATGATCTTCAGAGATCTAAGAACTGTTGTTATCATGTCTATTGAAAGTTCCACCAAATCTGGGCTGTCATGAGGTGGTTTCACACATTAGTGAATCAGAGTAATAAGGTCATCCTAATCTTTAAAATGACCTCGTTCCTCTGCGCTACGTAATTAAAGAACCATTTCTTTTTCATCGCAGCATTTTCAGCCAAGGGAGTAATCTGAATAAAAACTCTATGCCAAGCAGCGATTGCTCATGAAAGTGTAATCTCTGTCACTTTTTTGCATTCCCAAATGGACAGACAGAATAACTGGACACACACACGAGGACTTATTTTCCCCTGAAACGTGTTTCCTCCAGAGCCTAAGTTCATTGGGTCAGAGGTGATTCCTGATAACCATGACAGGGACGATGATAAGGTGTACCTGTTCTTCACGGAGCGAGAGGTGGATGCGGAGGGTGTCCACAGGGCTGTTTACACCCGGCTGGGACGGGTCTGTGCGGTGAGTGCATCGTCTCGGCTCCATCCTTCCGGCCAGCATATCCTCACCCAACGTCCATGCCTCACCCCTGATGGTACCTGTTCCCTCTCATCACCCTCCCTCCCTCCTAATACCCCCCCCCCCCCTTCAGAATGACCAGGGAGGTCAGCGAATGTTGGTGAATCGTTGGAGCTCCTTCCTGAAGGCCCGTCTCATCTGCTCTGTGGCTGGACCCAACGGCATCACCACGCATTTCGACGAGCTGGGTAATGATCTGCCATGGATCTGCTCCTGGGGTTACGACGAGGGATGCTTTCGATGGGTGGAATGCTAAAGCTAGCTCTCCTGTTTCCATTTCGTTTCAGTTGATGTGTTTCTGCTGAAGGACAAGGATAAGAGGAATCCAGAGATATTTGGCCTTTTCAGAACAACAAGGTTAGCAGAAGGGTTTACATGAAAATATTCTTTCCTGAACCATCCCTGCTCTGTGATATTAATGGATCCTCTCTCCTCCCCTCTAAGTTCGGTGTTCCAGGGTTATGCAGTGTGTGTGTACCACATGGATGATGTGAGGACCGTGTTCAATGGCAAGTTTGCCCACCGGGAGAGACCAGAGCACCACTGGAGCCCCTATGAAGGCGCCGTCCCCTTCCCACGGCCTGGATCTGTGAGTCACAACACCCACTGACTTATCTATGAGCCCTATGTTACATGGTCGGACCAAATAAGGGTTTGTCTCGGTTAAGGGTTGTCTGTCCCAAATACTGCAACCTAGACTGTTTCAGCAAGTCTCTTAAATAGGTGATAGTATTCATTAGACTTCCATCGAGTCAATGTTTGATAATCCTGTCTATGATGTTTATTTAGGACAAAACAAATAAAGAGTATAACCCGTTATAATGATACAACACTAAATGCAATACAGCAACATGATTTTATTACAATAAACTAGCTTAACTAAAACCGTTCTGTGAACTCGACAGAGTTCAGTTTGCTGTCAGGGTTTGTGGTAAGATGGAGATCAGATGCAGGATGAACGATGACCATGAGTTCACACTGAAACAGGCCGGTACAACCTAAATACAAGAGAAAACACAATAAAACACACACACACACCGATGGCCACAATGCAACACTCCACGAAGACGCAGACAAACACATGAACAGTTAGGGGCTGTGGGGATGTGAATCAGGTGTGCGTAACTAGGAGTCCTGGTGTGTTGCTCAATGGATTTCTGACAGCCGGAGGAATGGACAGGGACAGTCAATAGGCCGGAGACAGGGAGTGACGTTGATAGGTTGATAGGCTGGCACCTTGACAGTTACACAGTACACTCAGCTGTCCATTAAACGTTACAACATCGGGACCAGTGCTTGGGTGTGGTGGGAGGTGATCGGTGGTTGGGTCAAACAGATAAAGACAATGACTAGTGTCATGCTGGGTCATCATACCTTAGTTTATTCTCTCCATGTCTTGCCCTCCCCTCGCTGTCCTCCACATATACTTCCCATTTGCATCTCTTTTCTTCTCCCCTGACCAGTGTGCCAGTAAGATGAACGGTGGAGGGTTCTCAGGATCTAAGGAGTTCCCTGATGAGGTTCTGCGTTTTGTGCGTTCCCACCCTGTGATGTTCAGCCCGGTCCTCCCTGTTTACCGGAGACCGGTCCTACTGCAGACAGAACCAGGGGGGAGGAGACTGACCCAGATCGCTGTGGACCGGGTCCGGGCCCAGGACGGACACTACCACGTACTGTACATAGGAACAGGTCAACCGTAATATCTTGAAATAATGTTGTGGTTTGTCAGTGGTGCTTCTCTGGGGGTTGAAATGACAACAGATATTTTTTCTCCTGTAGATGACTCTGTTGTTTTGAAAGTTATAACCATTTACAATAAGGACACAGACACCATAGAAGAAGTGCTACTGGAGGAACTGCAGGTGTTTAAGGTACAATATTGTTACTCAGTAACACCATATGACAAATAATGACCATTGTGCAATGTTGGCAATCAAGTTCAAACTTTATTTATTTTACTTTTTTTGTAGGTCCCTGTGCCAATAAATGAGATCATAATATCAGCTAAACGGGTATGAAAACAACGCATTATATTAACATATTTACATTGTAAAATCATAATTGAATTGACTTTATTGTAGTATGTTGCAGTATCTTTAACTAGCCACAAGATGTCAGTGTTGACATATGGAGACGTTTTTAATCTTGCTCTGCAACATTGTCTTTTTATGTTAATGACTGTATCTGTATTATTTCCATAGCAACAGCTGTATGTGGGTTCTGAGGTGGGTGTGGCTCAGATAAAACTCCATCAGTGTAACATTTACGGGTTGGATTGTGCTGACTGTTGTCTAGCAAGGGACCCTTACTGTGCCTGGGATGGACTCACCTGCTCCCCATACTACCCTGCTGGGGTTTACACCAAAAGGTAAGCCCCAAACACAGACATAATAGACACACACACATAGATGCAGAGGCATCACATCCCTCATCCAGCTTCTATATCATTCCACATTCCTGTCCATATCTCACTACTATGTCCTCTCTTATCCCTGTCCATATCTCACCTCTATATCCTTCCTCATCCCTGTCCATATATCATTCCTATTTCCTCTCGCTTCCCTGTCCACATCTCACTCATATTCCTCTCTCATCCCTGTCCATATCTCACTCAAATACCCTCTCTCACTCCGTCCACATCTCACTCCTATATCCTCTCTTATCCCTGTCCATATCTAACTCCTATATCCTCTCTCATCCCTGTCCATATCTCACTCAAATACCCTCTCTCACTCCGTCCACATCTCACTCCTATATCCTCTCTTATCCCTGTCCATATCTAACTCCTATATCCTCTCTCATCCCTGTCCATATTTCACTTCTCTCTTTCTCTCAGCAGACGATTCAGACGACAGGATGTTCGCCATGGCAATGCTGTGCAGCTGTGCAATGGGTTGCAGATTGATGGTCAGTCGGTGTGTGTCTGTGGCTGGCCCTGTGATTTAACTCCTGTTTCGGTCCGATTTTTGTTCCATCCGTTTATTAACCTATGGATGATAGAATAGAAATACACTGTGGCCAATGGTTTTTGGCCTGGCTTGGGTGAAAGAGTGGGTGTGTGTGTGTATATGTGTGTGAGTGTGCAATTGAGCAAATGCTTTTAGTTGATGAGGGATTCTCACTCAAGCTCAAAGGCTGAGAGTGTGTGCCTCTAAATTGCAGGCCTGTATACAAACAAAGCCAAGTCAACTGGTGAGGTACTGCCCGTTCTGTCAGAGGACCTGGGTCGCTTCATGTTCCCATAAGGGTCTGAATATCTACAAGATTCTGTTGAAAGGTGCATGCAAGAGTAGGTTTAATTAAATAATGGTGTCCGTTTTTTCTCGCATTTATTTTCTCCTCTGGGTGCGTGTGTGTGTGTGTGTGTGTGTAGGGGAGCAGCACCAGGGTGTGGAGGAGCGCCAGGTGTACGGGGTGGAGGGTAACAGCACTCTACTGGAGTGTACGCCTCGCTCTCTACAGGCCAGAGTACTGTGGTACATACTGAGAGACTCAGATGAAGAGGAGGTAATGCACACACACACACAGAAAACAGTCTGCTTCCGTCTTATCTCTCCTTACCAGGTCTCTCTGCTTTCCCTCCCCTCTCCTTCCCCCCCAGGTCAGAGGTGACGATCGTGTTGTTATGACAACCCACGGGCTGTTGTTCCTGCGCATACAGAGGGCGGATGAGGGCAAGTACGTTTGTCAGACGGTGGAACACGGCTACGTCCACACCCTACTGCAGGTCACGCTACACGTGCTGGGTGGAGAGAAGGTGGTGACCCTGCTGCACAGGACACGGGAGGAGGGCGAAGGAAAGACGAGGGCAGCCTCCCGTCAACCCTCCACGGATGTCTCTCCAGGAGCCGAACCCGTCTTCAGCTCCAGGCCCAGGTCCAAGACACCAGGAGCCGGGCCTCTGCCTTCCTCGGCCCCAGACCCTAAGTCCATGCTGCCTGCCCCAGCCCCGGGTCCCAAAACCAGGCCGTCTGCCCGCGCTCGAGGCCCTAAGTCCGGGCAACCAGGCTCCGTCTCCCAGCTGTGGTACAAGGAGTTCCTCCATCTGTTGGGCTACGGGGACGCTCAGCAGGTGGAGGAGTACTGTGAGAAAGTGTGGTGTTCGGAAAAAAGACGCAGGAAAACCAAATGTAGAATCACTCAACTACCGGGAGGTGGAGAGAGGATTGGAGGAGGAAGAGCCCCAAGACACACCCGGGACACATGAGAGGAGTGTGGGTGGAGACTGTACACCACACACACACACACACCGGGAGGTGGAGAGAGGACAGGGGGAGGAGAAGCCCCAAGACACACCCGGGACACATGAGAGGAGTGTGGGTGGAGACTGTACACCACACACACACACACTGGGAGGTAAAATACTACCAACAAACCTAAAACATGACACTGTCTTCTTTGAGGCTATAAAATATCATTGTCTTCTTCGCTCTTAATATAAACATGAGTATGTTTGTCTTTTCCCTTGTTTCTGGCGGAAACCGCGCAACTAGTATGCACACTCAGTGGCCAGTTTATTAGGAACACCATCTCGTACCGGGTTGGACACCAACCAAACAGCCAGCGACTGGTAGGGCGACAGCAAATCTCAATAGTCCAGTTGTGGTACGGCAGCTTATTATGTTTACATGACCAGAGTAAAACCAGATGTCCTAACCAAGACAAGGAATGACAACACATTGTTAAACCAATCACGGTTGCACTGTACTGTAATTAGCTTGTTTTGGCCCTCGTATTTATATTCCCACGCGTTTGCTGTACGCGTTTGACTTCAATCATCTACAAGCTGTTTTTTTTTACTCTAGGACTACTGACTGTATGTTTTTTGTTCGTTGCACATTTTGTCTTGTAAAAACCATAAACCTGGACCAGCAGAGGAAGATACTAGCACAGGCGTTCCTTCCAAGTCACTTAGATCACTCATTTTGACCATTCTAACATTCAATTGAACAGTGGCAGGACAGCACCTAAAGATGTTGAACCTAATAAAATGGCAACTGAGTGTGTCCCTTAGTACTCGACATAGCAAAGGTGTAGAAAATATTATCATTTTGGAAGGACCGTAGGAACATTCGTGTGTGTGTGTGTTATCGCTTTAGTATAATTGTCACAAGTGGTGGATTTTCTAAACGCTTACTGCAAATCTCGCGACTATAGAGACATTCAATGTAGCCTGTCGCACATTCAAAAGTATGCATTAATTTTGACTACAGACATGTTTTACCACACAACCATTGATTATCAAAACAAGCATCTCTCATAACCGTGAATGCATTAAGTGTATGTGTTGCTCAGATATTAAATTGTAGGTGTGCTTTACGTCAATAAAAGAAACAAAATGAATTAAAGACAAAACGTTATCTGGGCCCTGCCGGCATTTAAATTCATCCATCCCACTTTTCTTTCTCCTCGATCTTTCCTTGCAGTTGCTATCAAATAAAGCATTTAAATGGCCAGAAATATGTATAACAAATACATACGATAATACGTATTTATTGTAATAGTACATTAGTGTACTATATAAATGCATTTAATACTTCGTGTTGATAATTCACAATAATATACATTTAGACAAATCAGATAAAAATCCAAAGGATTACCAAATGTTTAAGTGATTTTCTCAGAACAGACAGATGTAGTAATCGTTTTTTAGAGAAGTAAGACTAATCTCTCCAGATGGGCAAACGACATGACTATGTGAACGACATGTGACGACATGTGACGACATGTGAAAATGAAATCTTAAAAGAAATTAAGGTCATATGGTATAAACATGTATTGTAATGAATCACGTACTGTACTTCTTCATGAAACATTGGTGAAGTTGGTGAAAACGAACTATGGGATTTTTTGTTGAGGCCACGTGGTCAATAGGAAATGTTTCAAACTGATGTATTCAACGATCTGGTCTGAGGCATTAACAAAAGGCATCAAAGCAATAAAGAATAGTTTGGAATAATACAGTGCGTTTGTAGATCCTGCACTTGACAAAGTTAGTGGGCTAGAAACTCATGAGCTGCACACAACAGGCAGTTATTATTTTGAAAGAATAAATAATTATTACATTTTATTAATTCAACTGTAGATGTTACTGTGTTATGGTTTTACTGCATACTGGAATGTAGTATGATGACACTCCATCACACCCCAGCACTTTGTCACGTTGTTTAACATTTGACAAATTGTTTAGTCTGATATTAGAAACATAGGTCAGATCATATTATTTAAATTATTACATGAATTCTGTGTGTGGATCTGAGAATAATAAATGCCACTGTACAAAACCAAAATGTTCTCAGAAGGTACTGTTTATGATGAAACATGGATTACATTTTGAACTGAATAGGTGTAACCCTGCTAATCATTAGATATTCAATTATATCCACAATATATCATAACAAAGGCATTTTCTTTACAACGCATGGTCACCCTAAATGTATTCACCCTAAATGTATTCACCCTAAATGTATTCACCCTAAATGTATTCACCCTAAATGTATTCAACTAGCCAGTAAAAACAGCTTGTTGATTTGTATTCATGTCAGCTTCTGCATGGCTCTCTACTTCTCCCCCTTTCCTACATGGCTCCCTATTTCTCCCCCTTTCCTAAATGGCTCTCTACTTCTCCCCCTTTCCTACATGGCTCCCTATTTCTCCCCCTTTCCTAAATGGCTCTCTA
>JACXGK010010903.1:0-10594 GCA_016801125.1 Novumbra hubbsi
TGGGGGGGGGGGGGGGGGGGGGGGGGGGGGGGGGGGGGGGGTCACAGATGCTGCTGGACATCATTCCTGACTGCTCAGTGCCTACGTACGGGAGACAAGAGAGGAAAAGAGAGAGAGAGAGATACAGACAGAGAGAGAGAGAGATAAAGATAGTTTGAAGAAGAGGAAAGTCACAATCAATTCTCAAAGCCCCTTGGCAGTGAAGTAGACATTGTCTTATGTAGAGGAGTGTCTTTCCGATTGGGTGTCCTGACCCTTAGTTGTCTTTTAAGAGGATCATATGGTCCTGATCATGAGAGTAACCCTGGTGTTCTGGCTACACTTCCAA
The DNA here is from genome assembly GCA_016801125.1 of Novumbra hubbsi. Taxonomy (NCBI): domain Eukaryota; kingdom Metazoa; phylum Chordata; class Actinopteri; order Esociformes; family Umbridae; genus Novumbra; species Novumbra hubbsi. The sequence goes on from JACXGK010010903.1 coordinate 329, forward strand.
TCTGGAAACCTACAAGGCCACAAAACCCCTCCCGTCTTGTAATTAACGCCATACGAACCGGCAATGTACAAATCACAGCAGCAGGATTTGTGACCCATTTCCATGACCAACCAACACTGCTACATTGAAAAACATTCATCTCTTTCTTTATTTTCTGTTCTCTTTCAAACAAACCATGTGCACATTGTTACAACACAGTGAATATTACAACAAATGCCTTTATTGTGTCTGTGTGCACATTCATTTTGATTGTAAAGTGTTCTTCAATATGTCGTGCTTATTTCCCAATTGCTTTGGCAATTTAGACACATTTTAATGTGCCAATAAAGCTCTTTAACTCGAATTAAAATGATTGATAGTGGGAAGACTTGGCAGAAAAAAGAGGGAATGAGATAGGAGAAATTGATAGGGGAAAGAGAGAGGGAGCAAGAACGACAAGGCATTTACTGATTTAGCAAACAAGGGTTATGGCAAGAACTAGCACCGGGGCAACGGCATGAACCAAATAAATAAGACCAGGCTATATATGGACTGGCCCTCCTCCCATAACGCTCCTTAAAGCACTCAGAGAGGAAGAAATAGAAGGGGGAAAGAAAGCCAAAGCACCCAACGGCCAGGCTGAACAACTCTAAAAGCTGGGATGGTTACTCGAGATGGCTTCCCCAGACTGTACCCTGGACATCTCATGGGCTACACTCCTCATAGAGGATGGCTTCCCCAGACTATACCCTGGACATCTCATGGGCTAAACTCCTCTTCAGGGTGGAGTGGCGGATTAATTGTGAGGGGAACACTGGTATGATAGGGTACACTATACTGATAAAATTGTTTTATCCATCACAAATTAAAATAACCATCTTCCTCAAAAGCTGTGTTAGAGCAATGCACTATTTAAACTGAAACGCTCTCCAGAATGTGACCCAGAAAGAAGTATGTACAGTGGGAGAGAGGGACGTATGCAGAGCTCTGGAAATCACGGAGCAGAGACTCTTCTTCCTGAAGCACTACTGACACACAGACCCAGAAACCCTGAGAGCTAAAGTCAAGAGCCCAGCGTGGAGTGAGAGAGGGAGATAGAGGGGAGGAGAAACAGAGAGAAATCCAGGGAGAGAAAGTGAGTTCCTGAAGGAGGACTGGACTGAGGGGGGATGGACAGAATCACTGCCAAACTCACAGCTGCTGTGATAAGTACGTTCTCACAGTTCAATACCGAAGACGTCATTGGACAGGATCTGGATCCGGAATACAAAGCTGGGTCTTATTACCAAATGAAGTCAGCTTGACTGTTTAGACGGGTGTTTTGTGCCTTTCCTCATTAAGTTCCTTTAACCCCCCTTCTCTTTTCCCCTCTCTCTCTCTCTCTCCCTTAGTGATCCAGATTATTTCCAGTTCTCAGTTATTTACAGATTTCTTTAAATGCCCCAGCCTGCTAAGTGTTTTGGTGAAAGTCCTTTTGCAAACAATGAAGATAACACACTACCTTTTCGGCAGTATGTGTTCCGTTCACATCCAACACTACTAAAGTAGTAATGGAAAAATAGAGCTCTACACTTCCTGGCGCTCTACTAACTGAACAGATGTGCTCCATCAAGGACCACGTCGAGTCTCTTCATTAGCTCGTTTACAAGATTTACCTCTTAGTGGGTTCCAACATCTCTCTCTCCCTCTTCTTCCTGACTAGAGCGTATCTAGACAAATTCTCCTGGTGTTAACCCACTTACTTCACTGTCAGTGAAGCATAGACCATAGAGATCCATGCTTAATTCCGTACTTTGGCCAATTCATCACAGCCAAAAGATGTGTTGTAGCAGTTTGGGTGGGTATGATGGGGAGGAACCGCTCTGTCTCAGAAGGTCTAAGAGTTACTGGTTTAGACAGGGGAAGGAGGAGGTAAGACAGTCTCTCCTCCCTCCCCCGTCTGTGGATCTCAGTCCCTCAAGACGCAACAGGAAGTGAAGCCAAAGGAACAACGTTTTGCTCTGAGGATGCAAACCTAAACTACCGTGCTGTCACACAATGCTCGAGAAACCCCCAGGACCTTAATACAGACTTTAAAATAGCAGCTGGCACAAGTAGAAAACTAAATAAATGAATACATTTAGGCACATTTTATAGTAGGTGTATCAATGAAGAGCTGAAACAAACATCTACTTTGAGAATCGATTACTCCGTTGAACATTTTTGCAACAAATCTCTTGATATGATAAAAGAAAGACTAAATTCCAGGACTACATTTCAAACTAATTTAAGAGGTTTGCTGAAATACCATTAGTAAGTTCTGACTTGATTGAATTTGACCAGAACTGCAATAAGTAAGAATATGAAAAGTGAAGACGTTGCTGGTAAGCTCTGAAAAATTCCAGAAGAAAAGTTGCGGTTGACATTTGAACGTGTGACGTGTGCCCATCGCCCCCCTACAGAGGAAGCCCGTGGACCAGACTCGCTGTCGGGCTTCAGAAGAGGGTCAGACTCATCCATCCACTGACCCTGCAGCACAGACTTAAAGAGAAAACACACACTCTATTGTATCTGTCCGGCGTCAGTGCCGTGCCGCCCCCTCCTCCACGCCCACCATGGGTGCCCGGGGAATGCTGTGCCAGGGCCACCCCCGCTGGCACACTAAGACTGGGCACAACTAAAGATAAAGGAGCGACGGTGAAAAAGGAGCAGAGAGGGAAAAGTGAGGGACAGTTGAAAAGGATACAAGGGGATGGGAGAAGAAATGAAGAGCGAGATAGAGAGTGGGAGAACCAGGAAGAAGAGAGACTTGTGTGTTTTGCTTCAGAGCGTGGGCGGTCATGGCCCTGTCTTTTGCCCGCACACAAACACACTTCTGTGGGGAAGAAGAGACCACGGAGGAGGACCCTCCCCTGTCTCCACATGCAGATACAACACAAAGGCAGGCGTGGCCCAAGTGCCCATGTTTTGGAACTTGTCTGCAACACCAAGGGCAAACATTCTGACAGGCACGTTGGTTTGAAAATGAACCCACTGGGATTCGGGAACCTGAGCAAAAAAGGCACTGCCACATTTGTCAAGTTTGAGTTCTGTAAATCATATTAGATTTCCGCAATAGTATATTTCGGCTATACTGAGTGTTGTTTTTGTAGGGGTCGGTGTCTTTCTGGCTCCTCCCCTGAACAACAGGAAAAAGGCTGCACCCACCAATCAGATAATGATTCAATCAGAGCCATAAAGGAAATCTAATGCCCAACGCAACACTGAAGAACAGATGGACCTGATATCCTATCTGCTGATCAGCCATATGACAGGGGTTGTAGTTGGTTTAGCAAATTTTTCAAGGGCATATTATTTTCCAAGGACAAAGGACTCTTCCTTCAGACTAGGGTTGTCCTCATATCAAAATAGAAACTGATAAAAATAAAATATGTTTTGTCCATAATAAAACCTAACCCTTTGCGAGTTAAAAGTGTTACCTCTTCCTGTGAAGCGTAGTGCGTTTCCTCCGGAGCCACGGACCAGTAACAGTAGTCAAAACCGAACTCCAGAAACTTCTCCCTGGAGTCTCCTGGGGGGTCCAGACGTCCGTCCAACTGGGGAGAGGCGAGGTGCATAACAACATAAGAACAGGCCATCAAAAGGACCTAAAAAAACGGAGTCTTTGCTCAGGGACCACTTGTAATAAATACTTAGGTGTGGTTAGAGCTTTCCTGAAACACGCGCGTGTAACGCACACCATGTTTGTGTTCAACTAAGACATGATGAATGAAGGAATGGACACAGGTGTTTAGGAAGACAGGTGTTGATAAAGCGTCCATTTCATTGGTTTGTGAGGGGTAGCAGGGCCAGCCGAGGTCTTTTGTGCTACCATGTGTTACTACCGGAGGCAAACGCGGGCGTCAGCTGCCATGTCAGCGTTGCAGTAATGGGGCCGACCAACAGACGGTTCAACGAGGGCCATGTGTCAGCAAGAGGGCAACTGTACGAGAGCATGTTCACACACGCCCGGGCAAAACTGTTGAGCTGTTGCTCTGGAGGACATTTGTTTCGACTGAGCATCAATTCACGGAGTGCTTTGCTTTCGCCTTGTGACATGAATGCTTCATTTAGACGTTTTGGCATTTCCACCTTAACCGAGGCCTGGCGTATACATCTTTACATTGAGAAGTCTTTAGCTCCGTGTGATAACAGTGGACGTCAAGATGCCTCAACCTTTTTGATCTCTGATCTTTTCCGACAGAAGCGTTAAAGCTTCAACCTGGAACTTGTTTTATTGCAAAAAGGGCAGCTTCGTCAATTGTTTTAGAACACAAAGCTTTAGGTATCCATTCCTCACAGCCAATTGACTACAGTTAAAGCTGGCCCTTAAGCTCCAAAGCCCAGCTGTGATACTGAACAATGCCCCCACAGCGGGAAGCTTACGCTGAGCCAAAGGTTGTGTATAGAGTAGCAGTTTCTAGTGCTGAGACCACCAAATCACAGTCCAAGTTCCCAAAGATCAATTTTTACCTCAAAAAATCATGGCAGACCACTTTGATGGTAGTATTTTTGATTTAGCATTTTTAGATTTCTTTTTGCACTGTGCGATGTTATAACATAAATTACTTTATGGTGTCATTTTGTTTTTGTGTAAAACATTTTACTTTTAGTTTTTTCTTCACATCACCTGCCCTGTTCAGACTTCAGGTGATGTGAACAGGGCAGGTGATGTGAAGAAAAAACCAAAAAGTAAAACGTTTTACACAAAAACATAATGACACCATAAAGTAATTTTATGGTTTTAAAGGCACTGGTGGAGATTTAGGGTAAGTTGGTGGTCATTGCTCTCTTCCTTCATGTTAAATTTTCCTTCCTACAACCGTACCAACTCTGCCATCATTGCTCAATGTCTGTTTAATTATTATTATTCCTCTTCACTTTCTCTATCCCCCACTTTCCTTCAAGTCAAAACTGTCCTACTTTCCATTAATAAGTATTCCCATGGGATTGTGTTCTAGAGCCCCACGTGTCTTGAGTCTGCTTCGTTAAACAGCAGGTGACCACATACAGCTCATCTCTGTTACATTGTCTCTAAAATATAAACATCCTCCTCTCGCTATCCCCTAACCCAGCGTATCTTCGGCTGACCGAGGCCCAGCGCGTCTCCGGCTGACCGAGGCCCAGCGTATCTCCGGCTGACCAAGGCCCAGCGCGTCTCCGGCTGACCGAGGCCCAGCGATGTCTCTAACTAACCGAGGCTCAGCGTGTCTCCAGCTGACGAAGGCCCAGCTCGTCTCCAGCTGAACGAGGCCTGGCATGTCTTCAGCTGACCGAGGCTCAGCGTGTCTCCAGCTGACTTTGTGTACTGCTGTTGTTACTGATCTGTTACTGGCACATTTCTAACCACTTTCTCTGAAAGCATGGGGCTTTAGATCTAGCTTAGCAGTGATAGATCTGCTGTTCTGCCCTGCGCAAGACAGTCAACCCTAATTCCATAATAATACAAAATTTTAACTAATTTGTGTATGTACATCAGGGAAACACACTCCTTCTAAATATAGTCTCGGAATGTGTCAGAGAATACGCTCTGCACACTCATAATAAACAGCAGAGGAATAAGGCAGGACGTGTCCAGCCCCAGTGGCTAAAACATCCTGTGTGACAGATGATTAGATACCCTCTAGATTCGCCACTAATACACTGTGCCATCACCTCAAAAACAACATGATATTGCCTGTCGCACGGTTGCAACACAGGACACTCACCTTGGTTTTCTTGATCCTCACCAAGTTGCCCTCTACCTGCACAGCCAGCCTCCCTCCATCCTTGCTTTCCCTGCGATTGAGAAGGGACAACAACATAGTCTAGTTCAACACAGAACACAGAAACAGTCATATACAGACACTAACCATGTGTCCAGACATAGTTACTACAAGGCCCAGACCTTGGGTCCATGATTCCCTCCCAGGTGTTTTGTGTTTTGGGCCGAGGGCGGTAAACAAAGGCACTATAGGTGTCGTAGTGGACACGGGAGCAAAACCAGAGACCAGCACAAAGACTTTAGAAGGAGTCCATCATTAATCAGCGCTGATACCGCCAAACTCTGTCAAATAGCTGGACAAATGACTACAATGTTATAAGACCTGTCAGTGTGATATGAATTGCTTTTACCAGGACAATTACATCCACATGATTTTTTCAAAGGCCAGACGATGGCTGTTTAGCTTTCTGGGGACTTTGAATGGGGGATAGAGCCTAGAGACAAAACTAGCAAATCTAGTAAGTTGTCACTTGAGACTAGTCACATGGGGTGACATGAAGTGCATATGAAAGGGAATTCCATGAATTAACTTGCGCAAATCTGACCAATGACCAGTTCTTTTTCAAAATAAAACAGTTCTTATCCAAAACAGGCTCTGCGAGATTCCGCCTGGCAAGTAAGCTTGAGGCTTTTCTCGGACAAAAGCTCTCGTGTCTGTCAGGCAAGGTATGTGTGTGTATATGTGTGTGTGTGTGTGCATACAGCTGAGTAGGCCCCAGCTGCTGGTTCTGGACACATCTGATGCAACAGAATGAAATATGAAGCTCTCAGAGAGCAGAGCAGAATCGCTGTGGAACTCCTTTGAGTGATAATGGAGGCTGTGGTAGTACTAACTTCTCTGTTCCTAGTCTTGGTGTGTCTTATGCATCATTACACGCATTGGGCCGTCTGACTGCAATTACTTTGTTGTAAGTTGTAATAGGCCACAGCTCTCTGCTTATGCTGTACAAAGTGGGATTCATATAGCCAACCCAGCCGCGTGGGCCAGCACTGCTTAACCCAAAGCCGCAACAACCTCAATAACTGGCTTCAAAACGGAGCTCCAACAGGATGAGTACAAGAAGAAGGAAATTAAAACTTAGGCTTCTCTTTTGACACAGACCAAAATAGATTTTGGCATATTTCTCAAATTGAGAGACAAATTAAAGTGCTTGTTGGAAATAGTATGGACACTCTATCGCTTCCCTATTTACTTTTCAGAAGGCTTAGTGTGCATTCAGCTGGTTGTTGAGAGAGTGGCTTTCTGTCTTATTGTTTTGGCCAGTTGGAGAAACGTGACAGCTATTAACCGGTTGTCCCTGCGTCACAGGGTAAAGCCTGAATGATGGCTTGACAGAAACACACCACTAACCAATCCTGAAGTGCAAAACTCTTGTCTATTACGAACGAACATGTGCAAAACGCGCGTGTTTTGGCATGACACTGAAAGTTAGCAATAAAGTTCCCTCTTGTAATGCAAAGTGCATGGAAATTATTAAAAATTACCAAAGGCATAAAACACGTTTACAGGCAAAATATATAGTTTCATTAAGTCAAATTGATCTCTTCAGCAGAACCCCTCACCCCATAGGACGTTTAATTCAACATACTGCTGTAATTTAGACTAATGCCTGGGCGGGTAGAGTGGGGGGTACTTGTGTTATTACACTACTCTACTTACGATAGACGTTTTTTTAAGGGGCTGTAAAACTACAAAAAGCTAAACTTCTTTCCATAAACAATTCAGCATAAGTTACATATAGTTTGTGATATAACTATATGATATAACAAAACCAAGAGTGATGCATTCAACAAACACACGCACAGGCTACTTAGTGTAAGATTCCTGCAGATACGATACTGTATCGTACTCTTTCAGCAATGAATTCGTGTTAGCGTGGAAAACCAAGCGATATAACGAATAATGTTTTTTGGGCCACAGTTGCCTCCCATACATGTCAAGCATCTACATAGTCTACAGAGCATTCATGTTACCTTTCTTATCAAAACGTTGTCTAAAGAAATCTAATAGGTGTGCTAGGGCTCGTGCTCTCCCAGTGCTGCCCAATCCCATGCGTCGCAACATTTGACAACACAACAGCAGAAAGTATTTATATCAACAAAAAATTATGATAAACTACTAATTACCCTATACAATCACTTGGAAACGTAGTAGACAAACGTTATTGATGGTCCACTCAGTAAAATAGAAAAGTCTGAATTTACCAACCTTGCGTTAAGAGGTCGAACACGAATCGCGACTTTTACGTTTGCCATGATTTCTTACTTCGTATAGGCAACTCAGTGATATAATCTCTCTTTAATCATTCCATTCACCCGTTAAAACGGGAGAATACGCATATCCCGTCTTTCATTCAAGCCATCACTCCCAGTAAAGACCCCGCTTCTTCTTGACGGTCAACTGACAATTTGCACATTGAAGAATACGAAACTTCCTGTAGCCTGTCTGGCCTGGAGTCCGTGCTGACCGAGCAAGGCGGAGCACAGAGCAAAGGATGCTTGCATTGACATAAGTCATGATGCCATTAGTGATGTCGTAATTGCAGGAAAATATCTTAGAAAATGTATTTAAACATACGGACCGGGATCACCGTAACACGTTTATTATAATTGTTAAATCACAAGCATTGAAAATCCTTTTATTTTGTTATCTGAAATCAGGTTGGCCACATTTAAACATTTTAAATGGCATCATCCAAACAGCACACAATCATAGTATTGTAAGTCCAACATGAACTAAAGGTTTTATCACAAATGCACAGAGGGCATCTATGAACACAGAATCGCCAAAGACAGTCAGATGCAATGAATCCGGACCACAGTAAAACAGGTTGTGTAGTAAGTTAAAATGGTTGGGTCATATAAAAATAAATAGGACTACATTATCAGAAAAGTTTTGAGAGAGTAAAAAGATTCCTCTGCAGAAACCCTAAACAACAAGTTCCACTATCAAACCATCCTTTTCTGAATGCTAAAATTTTTTAAATCTGTTTTTTACTGTCTACAAGGGAGATTTTGGTTGTATATGTATGAATACTGCACCCCTTACTGTCAATCAGAATGCAAAGTCTACATCCATGACAAATCCTGATTTGCGGCTCCACCCGAGCAGCTGGGCTTTCTGGTTGACATTTGCACCTCTATTTAAAACCATACTGATATCCACATAACAAGGACGGAATGGCCTATGGCCGGGGGAAGCGTTTCACACCTCTGGAACCTGGAATGTCAACATGGCCTGGTTTGAGAACAGCAGTTCAGATAAACCCCACACGGTCTTATGTCCACTCAACAGGCCATTGTTGTCCAAGAGATAAGTGTCGTTCCGCTTCTCTGTGTAGTCAGTTGGCTCCCTCTACAGGTTGCGGTGAGAGCTGCAGCATGTCCATGCGATTCTGCAGTGCAGGCAGGGAGCTGGCAGAGGTACATTGCTGAATTCTTTCCATGGACTCCAACGACCAAGGTAACTGGGAGAGCGTCTCCCAGCGAGAGGCCACCTCCTCCACTCCCAGAATCCCTCTCTCCACCAGCCGGGTGACCAGAAAAATAAAATTGTTCCACTGCAAAGACACAATGGAAAATGACTGAGATTGTATTTGCTTGAGTGAGGCAATGGTAATAACCTGCTTGTATCCTGACACCATCATAAGCCAATAACAGGTCATAGAAGTATGAACCTCTGAGTCGCTGGCCCCCAGGACAGCAGTCAGCGTGATCTCAGAGAAGAGCGGGTGTAGTGGCACTGCTGATACAAACGGTTCCCCCCACAATACCACCAGCTGCTCCAGGAGGGATCGGACCGTGGGCCGCAGAGCACCTGACCCGGGAGACTGTGGTCCACTGCGCTGCCTTACAGAACCCACAGGGAGCGCCCCTGACACTGGAATCATCACAGATGTTTGTCATTCAAGGAAATTAGCTGCGAAAAGTTCGGTTAAAACACCAACTCTTTCTAAATTTGAAAGTTGGACATGGGGTGGTTTGAAAGTGATTATCTGCCCCTGGCCAGATAATGTAGCAGAATCTAGGTGGAGTTCGCTGAATCTGGATTGTGTAACTGAGAGCCACTCACTCAGTGTGACAGTTATTTTCAGTGGAATAGTTCTTGTGATGAAAGCCTTAATGTTCTATACTGATATTTCTTTATCTTTATGTTGTGACTGTTGGTGATTTGACCAGTTATATAGTTAACCGTTTCTACTTATAGCCTAAAGTTGTCCTTCAAGCCTTGGTTCAGTCTAATACCAGACTGTTTTTTAATCATCTCCTAACCAACCCTACCCGTCTTACCTAGTTTGCAGGCCATCAGGACAGTGCAGCATATTAACATCTGTTCAGGCTTCGGGAAGAAGAACTGAGGATGAGAGAGTGATTATGAATAAAAGATTTGTAGTTTCCAAGACCACAATGTGCTATATAACAAAACAACATCGAAGATTTTACTGAGTTACAGTTCATTCATGTAAATGATAATCAGCTAATTTAAATAAATGTCTCTAATGTGT
>JACXGK010010904.1:0-17032 GCA_016801125.1 Novumbra hubbsi
CCCCCCCCCCCCACCCTGCAGATCAGTGGATCTGTCAAGTCACAGAGTATGTAAGACAACAGCAGTTGTGCTCCTCCAATGGCAAACACACCTCATAAACCATCAGAGGCTCTGAATCAACATTAAACGCACAACCGTTTCTAAAGGACAAACGCATTTCAAAAGTGATATTTTTAGATGTGCTTTGCTCTCAGTCTCGCCCTCAAACAAGCCTTCCGTTCACCCCTAAAGATCACAGACAGAGACTGTACCGTGGTATCAGTACATCTATATAGAACAATCTCCATATCTTTCGCTGTCTCCAAAAGTCTCTGCCACTCCCTGACATTTCTTTTGCAAGGTGTCATTCCCTCTTGAATTTTTCTCTCTCTCTGTCCTTCTCTCCATTTCTCCCTCCCCCTCTCCCCCCTCCCTCTAACCCTTCCTCTCTCCCCCTCTATGTCCCCTGCTGTTGCAGAGAAATAGGAAAAGGGGAAATGGAAGATAAAGAGCTGCCTGGTAATGGCAGCAGCTGTGTGAGATGGAGGTGTGTGTGTAATACTGTGTGTGTGTGTGTGTGTGTGAGAGAGAGTGTGCAGCTGCTTGTCAACCAGCAAACCAGCTAAATAAACAACAACAAACCAGACATATATTTATCCCTGTTTTATACTGTGTGTGTGTGTGCGCACGTCTCAGATTCTAGTTTGTGCACATGTGGGGAAGCAGACAACCCAACAATTATATAAAAGATGAAAAATCCCTCATGATGTTTCTATGCCGGGCCCCACTTGGCAGCCTAGGGTTCGGGTTTAGGGAAATTGAGGTTACCTTCAGGGCTGGACAAAACCACATGGGCACTATGGCTTGGTTGAGGTTATTGAGGTGAAGGTTAGAGTTAACGTAAGGGTTAAAGTATGGTTAAGGTTAGGGTAAGGGTCAGGTTTAGGGCTAGAAAATAAGGAACGTGGATCCCAGGGTCAAGATTAAGTCCCCACAAAGAGAGAAAACCAACTACGCGCGTGTGTGTGTGTATGCAGATATTCATGTGTGAAAGAGGTACAGGTGCTCTTGCTGTCAGTTCTACTCCTGGCACACTCGTCATTGCTGATTGGCCAATTAGAGCCTTCTTCCTGGTGACAAGTGGTAGTCAATTTTCTCCCTCCATTTCACTCCCTGTCCTCCCTGCTCATGTCTCCCCTTTATCTGCCATTACTTTCCCTCTCTCACCTTTCATTCTCTGTCTCTCCCCCTATATGTGTCTCTTTCTTACACACAGTCTCTCCCCCCACATATGTGTCTCTTTCTTACACACAGTCTCTCACCCCCTATATGTGTCTCTTTCTTACACACAGTCTCTCACCCCCTATATGTGTCTCTTTCTTACACACAGTCTCTCACCCCCTATATGTGTCTCTTTCTTACACACAGTCTCTCACCCCCTATATGTGTCTCTTTCTTGCACACAGTCTCTCACCCCCTATATGTGTCTCTTTCTTTTTTTACACACAGTCTCACTTTCCCTCTATTTGTGTCTCTTTTACACAGTCTCTTTCTCTCTCTCTCTCTCTCTCTCTCTCTCTCCCTCCCTCTTTATGTGTCTCTTTCTTGCACACAGTCTCTCTCTCTCTCTCAACCTCTCTGTGTGTCTCTTTCTCTCTCTCACACTTACACACAGTCTCTCTCTCTCAACCTCTCTGCGTGTCTCTCTCCTTTTCTCTCTCAGTAGCTTGGTAACCTCACCACTCTCTCACTTAGAGATGAGGCACATCTAAACTGTCCACCAACCTTTTCGCCCAGCCGGAGTAGGAAAGGGGGAGATAAGCGTGGATGGAGAGAGGAGATTGGGGAGGATCGAGATGGGTGAGGAGCAAGAGTGTGGAGGAGAGACCGCTGAGGAGGAAGAAGCAAAATAACAAACTTCAGTGCCATGAGGTTACATAGCCAATGCCTTTGCCCTGGGGTTTGTTGTATTTAAGGCAAATCATCTGAAATCAAAAAGAAGAACTCTTCAGTCACTTCACAATCTCTACAGTCAGACTGGAAGTCAGTTGTTCATTTGTTTAAAGTCATTTTATACATTCCTAAAGAGCTATTAGAAGGCAGATTCCTTAAGATAGAGACAAAAGCTGCTTTAACCTTTTCAGGCTGCCACATGACCTTTGTGACCTTTGGTTCCTTCCATGTTTGGACACAAACACATTTTTCTTGGCTTCGACTAAATGTACGGCAGATAGGAGTGGCAATTGTGTTCCATCCTTGGTGAATTTCTAATTTACAATACATTGTCAAGACTAGGTGGTTTCTGATGGACTCCAATCTTTTCCACCCCGTCCGAATCAACTATGAAAATGAATGTTTCCTTTTCATGATGTCTTGCATGCATACGAAGGCTCCCCATTGTGTATTGGCATGTCATGGCCAAGTCTGTCCACTTAAACAGTAAAATAGTCATTAAAATAATTGGCTACATCATGAGGTTTTGTGATGAATAAGACATCTGCTCCTAAAAGACTTGATGAAGGGTTGAATTGGTCTTTCTGCACATTATTTCATTTAAAGTACTCCAAAGCTTTTATTTCCCATCATGCTTTATATTATTTAGTAAGAAACAGCCTATCCCATTTAGTAATAAAAGCTACCTATAAAATAAACATTAAGAGCTAATATCTATAGGTAGGTTTCACATCTGTTCAAAGTTAAACCACAAAGTGTATTAACAAAAAACTGATCAACGAAACTTTGCTTTATAGAAGTTAGTCTAGAGCGGTTTGAGATTCAAACCAAAATATAAAGTGCTACTGTTGAATAAAAATAATCAGATTTTATAACTTTCTTTAACTAGCGTTTCTGCACTGCATTATGTGACATGAGATCCCATGTGGGTACATTTTTGTTATTGTTTTACTTTATAAACTAGGTTTAGTCTAAGAAACAATATATGTTAAGCTAATCTTTGTCCTGCTAAAAATGTAAACTTTCTCTGAAGCTTCAGTCTAAAGCTGTTTCTTGTTCTATTTCTCCGTATTTTACTCCAATCGTTCAACAATACGTTTTTACAAGATGCTTCTGCTGATAAAAATCAACATTTGACATCTTTACTATTGTTCAACAACATGGAAAACAGTCAAAATAAAGACGTGTGTCCATTCTTCTGACTGGCAATGCACGTCCGGCCCTTCCGAGGAAAACAAGTGCTTTGTTTCATTTTTGAGAAGACATTTAAATATCCACCACCAAAATTGGATGTTAATCTGTTGTTTTATAGGTCTACATCAATGCACCAAACTATTGTTCCTCTGGATATAAACGAGAGGATTGCTGTCTATTATTCTAGAATGCAAAAACAGGACAATCAGAATGTTCCAGAATCCCAAATGGCACCCTGTCCCCTACATATTGCAAAAACCATGCATACATCCTTGTCAGAAGTTGGGCACAACCATGCATTCATCCAGATACCATCTGGAATGTTTCCTTTCAGACCAGGAATACATAACCTAACATTTCCTGGCCTTTTCCCTGGAAGAATATCTAACGCCAAACATTTGAATGTGTGCGTGCCTGTGTGTGTGTGTGTCGGTGTACGTGTGATCATATCGTTACTAGGACGCCTTTGCAGCTGTGTTGTTTTGGAGATCTGCCACTGAAGCACAACACCCTCCTTTGTTTTTAACAGCTCTGTTTGGACACGTTGTGTTACATGGCCTTGTTCTGTTGGAGAGGAGAGGGCTGGTTCACACACACACACACACACACACACACACACGCACACACACACACAAAGAGTTGGTCTTTGTTGCCACTCCAGCTCTTTTCTTCACTGGTCCCTTATGTAGGGTTCTTTGATATCTTCCAAGTCTGCTTCCATCGACCTGCTTTGATGCTGGAGTCTTGTGTCTCTCTACCTCTCTCTCTCTACCTCTCTCTCTCTACCTCTCTCTCTCTACCTCTCTCTCTCTACTTTGCAGAGAGTCTTGCAGAATTAGGAGCATTGAAGGGAGACTTCCACCAACCTCTCTCTCTCTCTCTCTCTCACACACACACAAATATTTTCTCACCTACACACCAGGAAGCTCCGACTCAGGTTTTTTGTATACGCCTCTCTCTCGCTTCCCATCTCCCCCTCTCTCGCTTTCCATCTCCCTCTCTCCCCCTCTCTCCATCTTCCCCTCTCTCCATCTCCCCCTCTCTCCCAAACTCCATCTCCCCCTCTCTCCCTTTCCAACTCCCCTCTCCCCCTTTCTCCTTTTCTTTTTCATCACCTCCTTCACCTCCACCGCTCCTTCTCCTCTCCATAATCACCTCCCTCACCTCCATCTCTTCATCTCTTATTTTTAGACATAATAATGCCAAAGTCCATGAATCAGGATGGGGATGGATAGACAACAATGGTTCTCGGGATGCTTAACTCGGAGCGACATAAGTGTCTCCCCCCATGTCTGTTTCCGAGTCGTTGTGGGGCAGGCCGGGTCACAGGGTGGGAGATGGGGTCAAGGCCCGGTGTCATCATAGCAGGGAAGCTGAAAAGCCGCTGCAGAGTTACGATTCGAATGTGTCTTACATCATGCCACATATGCTAGGCTCTCTGCCTGTGTGCGAGGAAGTTCAATCATCTGCATTGTACGGATTTAGTTAAAGGATATCAGCCACCATACTAGAGCTCTAGTGTTGGTATTTTCTACACGTCTGTACTTATGTACTCATTCATGTCCACAGGACCGATCCAGAGGTCCCCTTGCTAGCTGGTTCTGCGCTGTTCACTACAAATATGTAATTATCCATCTTGCCCATGTGCTGACCTAACCCAGCCTAGTGTAGCGTTCGAGGAAGTATTAAAGAGGGAGAAAGACTTGGTGCGGTTTAACAGCCATGTTTTGAATTACGTGGAATTGCATATTATTCTATAAATATAGCATTTTATTTCTTAAAATACGACAGGCGTTTCCCAAAAGGTTGGACCCTCCCCACTTTCGACCAATAAGACACGAGGAAGCAGGATGACCAATAAGACACGCGGTAGCAGGATGACCAATAAGACACGCGGTAGCAGGATGACCAATAAGACACGCGGTAGCAGGATGACCAATAGGACACGAGGTAGCAGGATGAATGTTATTGTGTGTTGCCGTCAGCCGTGTTGTGAAGAATCTGTACGAGCGTCCCAAATGGCATCCTCTTCCCTGAGTGGTGCTCTTCTAATGTCCACTTCACCAAGTGTCTTTGTAAAAGGGTACTAGGCAGGGAAAAGGGCACCGTTTGGGACTTGTAGGGTGGTGTTGTTCTGCTGGCGGCCATGTTCTGATGAAACCCTTTTCTCTATAATGTCTGTCCACATCTTCACCTGTTCCTCTCCCCTTTCCCTCTCCCCTTTCCACCTCCTGTCTCCCTGCCTACCTGCTCCTCTCTACGCCTCCCCTCTCCCCGTTTATCCATCCTCTCTATCCTTCTCTCACACTCCTTTCTTTCTCTTTGCACAGTTTCTTCCCCAACTCATTATTAAAATTTAAATACATTTAAATAATAATAATTCTAAAAAGAATTACACCTAATTTGCTTGTAAGAAAAAACACCCAGAACAGAATGTCTTGTGGGTATAGATTTATAGGGTTGAAAGAGCAGAATTAAGATTTAAAGGCGAGCGAGAGAGAGAGGGAGAGAGAGGGGGGGAGATATAAGGGGGAGAGGGGGGGAGAGGGGGGAGGGGGGTGGGGGCTAGAGATGGAGATGACACCATTGTTAGATTTGCAACTTGTTCCAAAAAGCACCCTACTGCCTACATAGAGCACAGCTCTGCGCACAAGTCCAAGAGCCCCGGTCCAAAATAGTGCCCTTGAAAGAGAACAGAGAGCCATTGGAATGCAGGACGGCCAAGCAGGCAGTCTAACCGCCTAACTGAAACAGAAGCACACAAGGGGATGAAACATTTAGACGGCTGCTCTGACAGAAACATTTGTGCATTTTGTGTGTCTCCTTTTTCTTCCTCCAGAACATTTCCATCTATTTTATCTGAGTGTGTGTTTGTGTGTGAGTGCGTGCACATCTGTGCATGTGTGCGTGTTGTAGAGACAATCTCCACATGTCACTTCGACATATCTCTGTGCCAGTACATTGGTCTAAAAATTAGACACATTCAGAGGTCAGGATGTAATACCACCACATCATTAGGCACGCGCTCTATAACTGAAATATGTGTGCTTGTGTGTGTGTGTGTGTGTGTATATATATATGTGTGCATGTCTTTGCCTGTGTGTTGTTTGGACATGACTGCCTGTTAGCCCATTTGTATGAGTGTGTGTGTGTGTACTCCATAATTGCCCAGTGACATTGATCTTTGCTTGCACTTATTATGAGATGGATACTTTGAGAGAAGAAAAGCGTCCCTATTATAGGTAATGGTGATAGCACGATTGATGAGGAAATTACCTCAGACACACAGAGAGATGCTGCTAATTCTACTACTACTGCTAAATCTACTACTACTGCTAAATCTACTAATACTGCTAAATCTACTAATACTGCTAAATCTACTAATACTGCTAATTCTACTGCTACTGCTAATTATACTCTTACTGCTAATTCTACTGCTACTGCTAATTCTACTGCTACTGCTAATTATACTCTTACTGCTAATTCTACTGCTACTGCTAATTTTACTCTTACTGCTAATTCTACTACTCCTGCTAATTCTACTACTCCTGCTAAATCTCTTACTACTGCTGCTAATGTGTGTAGAAATGCGGAAGCACACACACTTTAAGAATATTTCCACACGCAGCTCATTCATCGGCCAGTTTCAATTTGAACAATCACTTGTCATACTCAGCTCATCCATGACACAGATCAGAGGTGTGTCCTTGTCGCCATCCTCATCGTCCTAGATACTGCTCAGGTGGTTATTAAGCTCTTGTCACCAGGTTCATTTTGTGTGCAAGTTTACCGACGTGTACTTGAACATAATTTTGTTTCCTTCATCAGTAGCATTCAGAGTGAACAGATGTGTGTCCAATGTTGTTCTGCTTCTTCATCATTCTGCTTGCTCAACCAGGAAGTCCACACGTAGGAGGGGACCGCATTCGACAGCCAACTACCTAGATGAAGAACATGGGCTCCCGAAGTGCCACAAGGAGTTCCTAGAGCAAGACAAGCGAACCATTTTCGATGACGAACTGACGGGTCAGTTCCTGCATTCCTCGATGGAGCCCTGGACTCATCCACCAGCTGTTTCATCCATTACAATATTCAGCCATTACAACCCAGAATGCCTCGAAGCCTGTCAGTAGCCAAGCCATAGCAGTCAGTAGCTGTCAGTAGCCAAGCCACTGTCAGTAGCCAAGCCATAGCAGTGTATGTTTATACCCACGGTCTGTAGCCAAGCCACAGCAGTGTATGTATATACCCACTGTCTGTAGCCATAGCAGTGTATGTATATACCCACTGTCTGTAGCCAAGCCACAGCAGTGTATGTATATACCCACGGTCTGTAGCCAAGCCACAGCAGTGTATGTATATACCCACATACACAGCAGTGTATGTATATACCCACTGTCTGTAGCCAAGCCATAGCAATGTATGTATATACCCACTGTCTGTAGCCAAGCCACAGCAGTGTATGTATGTATATACCCACGGTCTGTAGCCAAGCCACAGCAGTGTATGTATATACCCACTGTCTGTAGCCAAGCCACAGCAGTGTATGTATATACCCACTGTCTGTAGCCAAGCCACAGCAGTGTGTGCATATACCCACTGTCTGTAGCCAAGCCACAGCAGCGTATGTATATACCCACTTTCTGTAGCCAAGCCACAGCAGCGTATGTATATACCCACGGTCTGTAGCCAAGCCACAGCAGTGTATGTATATACCCACTGTCTGTAGCCAAGCCACAGCAGTGTATGTATATACCCACTGTCTGTAGCCAAGCCACAGGAGTGTATGTACATACCCACTGTCTGTAGCCAGTGTGGGATTCACTGTCTGTAGGAGCAATCCTTTTATTATGAGCTGAGAACCAGCTCCAAACCAGATCCAAACCAACACCCAAACCACCTCCATCTTAGTTTGTGTTTCTGAACATGTGCTGTTGGTGTTGTCAGTGCCGCCTCACTCAGGTTAACACCCCTTACACGAGCTGCAGTCATTAACCACATGGGCAGGAGACTCCATTGAAAGAGCCTGAGGCCAGTTCTGAAGTGTGGTGGGCTTGGTTGAGGAAGTGATGGGAACTATCACCCTGGGGTCTGTGAAACTGAATCAGTGGCCGTCACTGGCTGAAGAGCGTGAGTCTGTGTTCAAATGAACCACACACACACAGAGTCAATGTCATTATAGCATTTGTAAAGTTCTCATTGTTTGGGTTGTGGTGAATGGCTTTTAATGATTCATCAATTATTATTCCACTAGAGAGGAGAGACTGTGGTGTGTGTGTGTGCGGGCGTGCATGCGTGAGTGTGTAGGCAGAGTGACAGATTAAATATTCACTTTTCCACCAGCAGATGGCACTAAAACCCTTCATCTCCACTGATTTTTTATGTTTAGTAGAATAAAACAATGCTGTAGGCTCAATCAGTTTCCAGTCTAAATGCTCTTTTTTACTTCCCTCTCATCCCTATCTTCTCTGCATCGCTCTCTCTTTTTCTAAATTGATTAATTGCAAATGCAGAGACAGCTTTAGCTAATGATTAAGAAGAAACTACTTCAGTTCTCCAATTATGGCCATGCCAGAAGTGTGTGAGAGCTACTAGGATTGTAATTGGGGGAGAATCATTAAAATGATGAGACACACACACAGACAATCTGTGAGTTATCTAAGTTTGGTGAAGGTGTGTGTGTGTCAGGGAAAGTGTAGGTGTGTGTGTGTGTGTCAGGGAGAGTGTAGGTGCGTGTCTGTGGGGGGGTTTGAAGTTATGCCCATTTAACATTGTCACCATGGTAACAGCCTGTAGTGGGGGAGAACTTACGCACAGAAACACACACACACACACACACTTGCAGTATTTATTTTATGGCTACGGGACACAAGGAGACATGTTTATAAAGTGCATCAGGCAAACTTTATGTGACAATCACAGTGCTGTCACTACTTTATATAGCTGTTGATTTATTTTATCAATTATAGACTTCACAAAAGTGTGCATGTGTGTGCATTAGAGCCTGTGATCTTTTCTTCATCTCGGACTCATCATTTTTGTTTACCAGCTCTTTATCAATTTAGTTTCAGACGTCCGCCTCAACTGTCCTCAGCTACTAGCTAATGACTCAGCTTCCTGTTAATTAAAGACCTAGGCCTCTATCTGAGAACCCGTCAGCTCAAAGCTCACTTGATGTTGTTGCAATGGAGGGCCCCAGGACAGATTTAATCCTGTTTCAGAGTGCCCAAATGATTTCATGGCAGAGGACCCAAGAAGCCATTAGAGGAAATGTTGTGAAAGAGGGTCCTCTTCTATAAAACTAGATACCCCCATCTTTCTTTCCCTCACCTTTCTTTCTCCCACCTTTCTTTCCCTCACCTTTCTTTCCCCTACCTTTCTTTCCCTCCCCTTTCTTTCCCCCACCTTTCTTTCCCCCACCTTTCTTTACCCCACCTTTCTTTCCCCCACCTTTCTTTCCCCCACCTCTCTTTCCCTCACTTTTCTTTCCCTCACCTTGTATTTACATGGTTTCTCCCCTCACCACCTCCTCTTCTCTCTCTTGCTCTCTCTGTCCATCTCTCAGACCCAGGGTTGCACCATTACCTATAACCTAGGGAGGTGGGGGAGATGAGGTAGGAGAGAGGACGTAGGGGAGAGGAGGTAGGGAGTGTTGATTGAGACAGAAAGAACGTGAAGACAGAAAGAACGTGGGGGCAAATGACTCTACTTGATTCAAAGCTTCACTGTCTATTGGACAACCAATCCATGGCTGTACACCAGATGGTTTGTGTATATGCACATGTGTCTGGGGCTTTCCCTTGTAAGATATATTCCCAACAAATCCCAACCGTTAAATCCCAACCCCGACGCAAACTATAAATCCAAACGCCAATCCCAAAACAAACCCTGTTTTTAACCCAATTGTTGGGTTATTGTTAAATAAACCCGGGATCAACGCTTGACTTGGGACAAAACAAGCACAGGAACGAACAAATAGCACATTAGAATAGGTTCATCAAAATGTTTGTGTTAATAAGGCTTGTTCCATTAAAATGGCCAATCCAAGACGTCCCAAATGGCTCTTTTGTCTAAAAACTGGAATGACCATTCCGGCCCAATTCAAGCACTGCCCTGGAAATTTTACGAAGAAGAAATCTATCACAGGATATTGTGAGGGACCAATCCTACAGGTCAATACTACTGACAAAGAGGCAACCAAAACATCTGCAGATTCCCATCAATTATTTGCAAGACCAGATGCTTAAACCTTGCTTCAAAGTAAGACGAAACCTCTTTTAAACCGTTGTTCCAGTAATCCTAGATCCCTGCCGTTACCAACATGCAACCATCTCAAAAGGTGTAGGAAAGGCTTCATAAGGGCTTGAACAGACCACGTCAGACTACGGCCGAAGGCAAAAACAGTCTGAAAATATTGGGGGGAGAATCATTTCATTTCAAAAGTGTTTGCTAGTTAGACATACATCCAACCAGCAGTCCCAGAGCTTGAAAGAGTTCCTTCAAGTCATGTCATCGAGGCAGGTGAGAAGACGTACCAGGGAAATCACTGTGACACGTGAGTTACCACCGCGAAAACAAACATTAAAGTATTCTGTGACACGCAGTCATATTCAGGACCTAATTAATCAAGACGCACTTGTCAAATAGTGTTATTTCTTGTGTCAAATGGTGCTATTTGATGTGTATCTGTTTTGACACAGTGAGGAAAACCGGGACCATATAGGAAATAGCTCTTTCATGGGGAACAGTGATTTACTCACAAGGTCAAATTCACCTGGATTTACCTTCCGCACAGCTATATTTATAGCTGCATTCACATGGCATTTTTATGTAAGATAAACTGGCAAACTT
Organism: Novumbra hubbsi; assembly: GCA_016801125.1. NCBI lineage: Eukaryota > Metazoa > Chordata > Actinopteri > Esociformes > Umbridae > Novumbra > Novumbra hubbsi. The sequence continues at coordinate 10,978 of JACXGK010010904.1, forward strand.
CTTATGACCGCTACCTCCTGAGGTAATGCATAGAGTTTCACAGAAAAGCCTTCTGTTGCCAAAAGCTACTGTAATACAAATCTTGAGAGCGGGGGAACAATTAAAAACAGATGAAATGGTCACATTTTACTAACATTATCTATAACATTTAAATGCAGACACTGCTCAGTTTCTTTGGTAAACGCCTGTTGCATTGTAAATGCTGGCTTTAAGAAACCTAATTAATGGAAGATAAAATTAGCAGGACAAGAACTCTGTCTACTTTGAATTAAGCTCATGTTTTATGGCAATTAACTTAGTAAAGCTTATTACTTATTAACCCTGGTTGGTTTTAATGAATAAATAAACTGAAATAATGATTTCAGTTATTTGTAATACAGTCTACTGTACATGCTGAGTTGGCCAAATATCTTGCAAACTTTAGCTAGCTAGCCATTAGCCCCAGAGGTCGATCGCAAGTGTGATGTTTCAAAGTAATGAAGCTCGGTTCTAAATATTGCAATGTGCCCATGTGGCGATGAGACGTTCTTGCAACTGATTTAAGTCATTTGAGCTGGCAGCGCGCAGAGCACCCTGGACCCCATGCCAGCAAACCATTGACTGAAAACTTGACAGAGTCCTGATTTTACAAGCCTCTCGGTCTGCGTAGGAGGCAAACTGCTATCATTTGGAACGTGGAGATGTGCTTTAAACACTTGCTACCACAACATTCCCTGGTACATTTTCAACAAGGTCTAGTTGCAAATGCGACTGGATAAGATTGCGAACTGCTTCTGCTGGAGTGCTGACAGTAATGAACACACGTCACCGGCCCTCTGGAGTGCCTTCAGATTGGTCCTCAAGTTTATCGGGTGGAGGCTCGGTGCATGTTTTCGTTCTATAAAGCTGTGTCTATCATAACATTCAATAATCAATTCATTACGTTCCTTCTTGCACCGTGAACCCAATCATTAGTTCCTGACATAACTTTCTCTAATGCCGCCTGAAGCTTGATCGTTTTCTTCTTCACATGTGATGTTAGTCTGGGCAGTGAGCTGGTGGACCGCCTCAAAATCCTGTCAGAGATCAGGGTGGAGGACTCACTGATGCCAGGTATTCATATTTATTGTTAAATTCATCGTATCACTTAGCCAATCTCGCGTTTGTCAAGCCAAAGGTCTGTGCATGTTACGTATCATAAGATTCAAAGATCAAATAATTACATTATTTCTTGCACTATGTGTCCGATAGCCAGTTTAGAAGAGTAAAGCCACTTGTGCCAAATGTACGAGTGTCTATGTACTTGTGCCAAATGTACGAGTGTCTATGTACTTGTGCCAAATGTACGAGTGTCTATGTACTTGAGCCAAATGTACGAGTGTCTATGTACTTGTGCCAAATGTACGAGTGTCTATGTACTTGTGCCAAATGTACGAGTGTCTATGTACTTGTGCCAAATGTACAAGTGTCTATGCACGTCAGTAAAGAACCATTTCTAGAAGTATCAGATTCTATAGGAAGCAACTGCTTGGTCACAGTCACACCACAAACATGTCCTTTCTCCTTGGGGCATCTCCCTCACACCACGGTCCTTCCCTCTGTTACTTCTTCCCTGGTTTCTCCTTGGGGCATCTCCCTCACACCATGGTCCTTCCCTCTGTTACTTCTTCCCTGGTTTCTCCTTGGGGCATCTCCCTCACACCACGGTCCTTCCCTCTGTTACTTCTTCCCTGGTTTGGTTTTGTCTCTCTGGTGTCTGTACTCCTCAACCCACAGATCACAGAAAACCCAAATGGAGGGATAGAGGAATACACCTGTATTAAATTCTGTCCTCTGTTGATCTCAGGTAGAGATACAGGTCTGTGCTTCTCTCACGCACACACACGCACACACACACGCATGGACAGAAACAAGCACACGCACACACAAGCACACGATGGGGCTAGGTGGGTACTGGAGCCTGGCTCTATCGATTGGAGCAGTAACACGGTTATTTCTGCAGGTCTGTCTGGCACAGCTGTCCCCATTGCAGGAGGGAAGAGGGATGGATGAGAGAGGGAGACAGAGGGAGAGGGAGAGAGAGGGGTAAAGAAGAAGGGGCACATAAAGGGAAGTGAGTAAAAGAGGGGGAGAAAGGAAGGGTGAGAAAAGAGGGGGGGAAGGAACGGGGAGAAAAGAGGGGAAGAGAAGAGGGGGGGAAAGGGGGAGAAAAGAGGGGGGGGGAGAGGGGGAGAAAAGAGGGGGGAAGAGGGGGGAAAAGGGGGGATAAACGAGGGGGGGTAAGAGGGGGGAAAAAAAGAGGGAGAGGAAAGAGAGAAAGATAAGAAGGTACAGGAGAGAGGTACAGGAGAGGGGCAGAGGGGAGAAATATGTGAGGGAGAATGGGGATGGAGGGACATAAAATGGAGAGACCGGAAAAGGAGGAACAGAAGATAGATGACAGGAGATGGAGGAACAGCAGATGGAGGAACAGGAGATAGAGGTACGGGAGATGGAGGGACAGGAAATGGAGGAACAGCAGATGGAGGGAAAGGAGATGGAGGAACGGGAGATGGAGGGATGGGAGATGGAGGGACAGGAGATGGAGGAACAGGAGATGGAAAAACAGGAGAAGGAGGGACGGGAGATGGAGGGACGGGAGATGGGGGGACAGGAGATGGAGGAACAGGAGATGGAGGAACAGAAGATGGAGGAACAAGAGATGGGCAGCTTGATGAGAAGAAACAAGCAAAAAGGAGAAGCTAGAAAGATAAATCCTTAGTGTAAATCTATTAATTAAATCCTCATTTTAATTAATAACCTCTCAATATTTATCTCTTTAAGACACTCATTAGCATCATAATGAAGACCCTATTTTAGGTGAGGGCCTCAGTGAGTGTGGCTTTATTGACCGTGTGTGTGTGTTTGTGTGGGTGGATGGTGTCTAATGCATAGCAGCCGTTAGTCAAGGGCTCATGCTGAAACCCTCCAGAGGGTTGTTGAGGCTCACAGCTAAATTTACAGCCCTACCTCCCCCTTCACCCCTCGTCTCACCCCCTGCACCCCACAGAGGCAAGGTCAGGCAATTATCCTTCACTGACCAACAAGCAAAACACACACACACACACTGTCAGTCAGAGTAAAACCACATTGACAGGGTCCCTCCCATCGTTCTGCAGAGCGAGAAAGTGAGAGATTCATGGTGAATATGTTTGAAATCAGCCAGAGTGCTTTAAACAAAGAATGGTCCGCGCTCCAAATGTCTCCCCATTCACTTGTAGTACACTTCTGGATCATGGCCTTGGACACAAGCAATACATTTTAGATACTAGGGCGCCGGCAGGAATGTCCTCAGTGCATCGGAGTGTTTCAAACAATGCTCTACAACGTGCCTGGCTGTCCTGACGCACCACAACCCTAAAAACGAAAATCCTTCCACCGGACACCATCGACTGGCGCCCTCTGTTCCTCCCTCTGCCTCTCTGCCTCTTTACTTCACCCTTTCCTCTACTACTTTTTCCAAACTTCCCTCTCATCTTGCATCCTTCCTCTCCTTTATTCCCTGCTCCTACATGTAGACTGCCTCGTTGTAGCTTATCCGGACTACACAAGTGTGCGTTGTTGGCCAACTCTGTGATGGTGTTGGTGTACAGCACAGGTCACACAGTGGAGAACAGGTAGTAAAGTGTGCGTTGTTGGCCAACTCTGTGATGGTGTTGGTGTACAGCACAGGTCACACAGTGGAGAACAGGTAGTAAAGTGTGCGTTGTTGGCCAACTCTGTGATGGTGTTGGTGTACAGCACAGGTCACACAGTGGAGAACAGGTAGTAAAGTGTGCGTTGTTGGCCAGCTCTGTGATGGTGTTGGTGTACAGCACAGGTCACACAGTGGAGAACAGGTAGTAAAGCAGTGGACCGAGGACACACCCTTGGGGGACCCTAGGGTTAAGGTACAGAGAGAATGTAATATAACTTCTTTAACACGTCGTTCGCTCAGTATGTGTGTGTGTGTTTTGCTGGCTCTTATATTACCCTCAAGTCAAAGCTGATTCACCGCATTCAATTTACACTGAGTCATAACAAGGTGATTGGGCCGGACAGAAAGCCAGATGCCTGTATGTGTGTGTGTGTGTTTCAGGCATTCATACATTCAGGCATCACATTTGATGATATCTCCCGCTCTCGTCCGTTTACTCTCAAAGGATCTGATCACAATGTATTTTCATAATCCTACAGATGTGGCAGAATGTGAATGAGAATGAGAATCAGGACAAGGTCAAATATGAACTAAGCATAAACAACACAGTTGGGTCCTTAACCAACCTCACTTTTGCGCCTTCAAACACACGCACACAACAATGGATACATGCAGGGATTGAACTAAGGTCTCTGTTGGGAAGCAGGCTTACTGTGTGTGTGTGACTGGCCCACTGTGTTACCACAGGATGTGCAACTTCGTGTCCAGTAAAACATGCAGGAACCAAACTCAACACCCGCAGATGAATATGGAACAATGTCTAGGCAGGGTTATTTAAATCAACAGAAATATGAAGTTGGGAGCCCCACCCCTTTTTTCCTTCATCACATGCAACTCCTCAATCCTCAGTGAAGCATGTCCGATGCCAGCAATTTGAGGATATTTGGGAATCCTATGAATATTTAGCAGAGTAGCAATAAGCCAAGGGTGGGAGCTCTGGGGTTTGAGGTGACATTCTTCCTTCGGGCCTTTGTCACATTCGGGGGAACCGACTGAACAACACATTTTAATATTGATGTATTCATTCAGTTATTTTATTCCGGAAGCATCTGCTACACAAGCGTCTGCGAGGATTAGCTTACATGGTGATCCATATTCGTATTCATTAATTCCATGTTTCCGATTTATTTATTTATTTTTCCTGGCCATGAATATATTGCCAAGCTATGGCATCATAGCAAGGGTATTGCAGTGCATGTTTTGGTATATTATGGTGGGTTGACCTGCCTTTCCCTGTAAATGACGGACACAAAAACAAATGTACTCTGAGGAGAAATGCTTGGATCTAGTCCTGTACACTTGGTTCTAGTCCTGGATACAGGTACTTGGTCCTAGTCCTGGATATAGGTACTTGGTCCTAGTCCTGGATACAGGCACTTGGTTCTAGTCCTGGATACAGGCACTTGGTTCTAGTCCTGGATACAGGCCCTTGGTTCTAGTCCTGGATACAGGTACTTGGTCCTGGTCCTGGATACAGGCACTTGGTTCTAGTCCTGGATACAGGCACTTAGACAACTGATTTGGCTGGCTATCACTAGGGCTCAGTCTCGTGGTCTGGGTTTGTGCTCTACCCCTGCAGGCCTTTATTCAGACCAGCGGTCGGGGTTTGTGCTCTACCCCTGCGGGCCTTTATTCAGACCAGCGGTCAGGGTTTGTGCTCTACCCCTCCGGGCCTTTATTCAGACCAGCAGTCAGGGTTTGTGCTCTACCCCTCCAAGCCTTTATTCAGACCAGCGGTCAAGTTTTGTGCTCTACCCCTCCGGGCCTTTATTCAGACCAGCGGTCGGGGTTTGTGCTCTACCCCTCCGGGCATTTATTCAGACTAGCGGCCGGGGTTTGTGCTCTACCCCTCCGGGCCTTTATTCAGACTAGCGGTCAGGGTTTGTGCTCTACCCCTGCGGGCCTTTATTCAGACCAGCGGTCAGGGTTTGTGCTCTACCCCTCCGGGCCTTTATTCAGACCAGCGGTCGGGGTTTGTGCTCTACCCCTCCGGGCCTTTATTCAGACCAGCGGTCAGGGTTTGTGCTCTACCCCTCCGGGCCTTTATTCAGACCAGCGGTCGGGGTTTGTGCTCTACCCCTCCGGGCCTTTATTCAGACTAGCGGTCAGGGTTTGTGCTCTACCCCTCCGGGCCTTTATTCAGACTAGCGGTCGGGGTTTGTGCTCTACCCCTCCGGGCCTTTATTCAGACTAGCGGTCAGGGTTTGTGCTCTACCCCTCCGGGCCTTTATTTAGACTAGCGGTCAGGGTTTGTGCTCTAACCCTCCGGGCCTTTATTCAGACCAGCGGTCAGGGTTTGTGCTCTACCCCTCCAAGCCTTTATTCAGACCAGCGGTCAAG
>JACXGK010010905.1:0-11623 GCA_016801125.1 Novumbra hubbsi
CATGTTACAACCACTACTTGCCCTGTTACAACCACTACTCGCCATGTTACAACCACAACTTGCCTGCATGAGGACAGAAATGGACAACTGCAAAGCCTGACAACAATCCCAGAATACTGAACTACACCAAATGGGTCACAGGCTACATCAAAGTATGTGAGGAAATCTTTATCCCATCAAAAACATTTGTATCGCACAGCTACGATAAGCCATGTGTCACTGGTCAGCTTAGGAGCCTCCGCTGTGACAAAGAAGAATCCCACAGGACTCCACACCGCAACGAAGAGGAGGACATAGCGAGCAGGTGCAAAACCCTCTATGAGGAAGGAAAAGCCACACTCAGGAACTAGGTCTGTGAAACTCCAGTACAAAGTCAGGCTTACACGCTAGTTCTCAAGCAATGACAGTATGCCTGTCTTGAAAGGCTTCCGGAAGATTACCAACTATTAACCAAGTCTTCCACAGGCCACAGCATCTGCCGTTTCCCCCCGACCGCTTCCCCAGGTGTCAGGAGTGTCTAGATAAAGTAAATTATTTTAGTTTCTACTTTTATTTAAACAATGTAGATGTAGCTGGCTACGGATACTTCAGCTGTTAATATCAGCTGTGGAGAAAGTAACGGTTTATCTACAGCAACTAAACTCTTAACATCAACAAAATGTGATGTGTGGTCATATGTGATAAACTGTTCTAATTTCAATTTTGTTGTTCTATTACACTGCATTTATGTAATTCAAGCAATATAAGGCATTCATTTTCAGGATGCATGGATTTATGCTGGATTTGTTAATATAAAGAGGACACAACCAACAACAGAATGATATGCCCCCCTGGAACATCCTCTTGCCCCTCTCCTGACAGCCTTGTAAACCGCCCTAGAAACCCCACTACGGCTGGAGACACATGATGCTTCCATTCAGAATCAACTAAACCACTTCTACTGCAGAACGGACTCTCATAGGATCCTTTATCACAGTGTTCATTTAGTATCCCCAGACCGACCATACGCAACATGTAATGACGGCAATCACTCTCATTATCTTATATGCCGAAACACGCATCTCTATTTAAGGCGCTGTAAACAAACCACTTTAATTCCGGGACATCACACATCTTTGGTCATTTAACTTTTGTTCGACCAGGAAAGTCAATTAAGAAGAAATGTGTCTTGATAACGACGGCCTGGCAAGGCACACTGTAGGGAGGGGATTTGGGATTTAACTAATTAAACATTTACAACAGGACAACAGAAGACAGAAGACAGCAAACCGTTTGTGAACGCATGTGATACTTATAGGTTGAGCCAATGTACAGTGTTTGTTTTTTCTCAAAAAGGCCTTGTATGTTAAATAACAATTTGACTGTTGTTGTGTTGCTGTGATCCACACGACAACAGTGTAAAGATCACATTGGGGAATTAGGTGATTAGTTTGGTCTGTTGGATTCGACCTTGTCAGAAAGGCCGTTTGCCCCCAGGTTCCCTCTCCATACAAGGCTGGTGAAAACAACAACTGGCCCCAAAAAGACCGATATCCCCTGAAGGCAGTGATGACATGTTCCTCCAAGTGTCTGGCATTGTACACAACCACAACCATGCCTTTCTATTTAGTGGCATTTTCAAAGACATTTGAAAGATGCCAAGGACTGTTTGAGATTTTTCAGTTGCCAAAGTCAAACTCTCGGGTCTTATGAAGAAACGGTGTCGTCTACATACAGATGAATGCCAGCTGCCTCGCATGCCAGACGTTCCCATTCTGATTTCCTCCCTTTTTCTAAGTCTACTGTTGTCTAGCGATGTCAGCTTGCCCTCTCAGGTTTCTGCATACCAGGCGTGGGCTTTTTTGTGTTAAAAGTTACTTTGGTAAAACCGCACTTCCTCTCTTTTGTAACCGTATTAGGAGGAAGAATGGAGGAATATTATTTTAAGACCAGCCGCACCGGGGCCACAGTAGAATAAAAGAACTGAATGAATTTCAAAGAAGTCCCGGTTGCTGTGCTTTCTCAGCCCCACTGTTCCCTACCAGCGCCGGTCCACCGCTAAATGAGGCCACAGGCGTCTTACCCTCTAAATGAATTAGAAAGGCAACACTTCCACCAATCAGGCACTGAGAGGGCATTGTACTGTACCACTAAAAGCTCTCCGTACCTCTTTCTGTAATGGGTCTCCAGTATCAAATGTCCCAAACTACTTTGTCTGCTAGGACAGGCCAAAGTGAGTGAGTGAAGAGAGCATGCAAGAAAGAATGACAAAGAAAGAAAATCAATCCATGGAGAGGAGACAGCTCCTCCTCCAGGTACCAGTGGCCCCTCCTCCAGGTACCAGTGGCCCCTCCTCCAGGTACCAGTGGCCCCTCCTCCAGGTACCAGTGACCCCTCCTCCAGGTACCGGTGGCCCCTCCTCCAGGTTCCGGTGGCCCCTCCTCCAGGTACCGGTGGCCCCTCCTCCAGGTTCCAGTGACCCCTCCTCCAGGTACCGGTGGCCCCTCCTCCAGGTTCCGGTGGCCCCTCCTCCAGGTACCGGTGGGCCCTCCTCCAGGTACCAGTGGCCCACTGACTGGCAGTGATAAAACAAAAGGGAATGTTATTACCTTCACACATCTCGGCTGTAAGAGGATAAGACCATGCAGCTTCAGGAACTGTTTTTCTTTAGAGCCTTTTGTACTATTATCAGTTCCATGTAGGGGTTTTCCAAATTGTGAGCACATAAGGAACAATGCGAAAGTTACTTCAACAATGGAGAAGAAAATCCTTTCAAATGATGCATGTGCTTTGTATGTACATAGTGGATTTTAATGTGCAACGTGTCCTTTCTAGATGACAAGCTAATGTTTGATCTTGTTTGTTATTGTCAGTCAATGTCAGATGTGCTTTTTTGATGATCTGTTTTGTTTTAAGAGTGGTGAAATATCAGCAAATACTTGGTACCAAAGCGACAATAATAAATGCTACATAGCTGGTTTACTCGTGTGGCATGTTCCAAATGACATCGTTCCCTGAACCCTATGGAACCTGGTCAAAAGCATCGCTCTAATTAGGGAATAGGGTAGCATTTGGGATGTAGATACTGACAGTTATCTGACCCCAGAAGCAGACGGGTGCAAAGAGAGAGATGAAGAGAGAGAGAGCAATGAAGAGAGATGAGAGGGAGATACATGAGAGTGAGACAGACGGAGAGAGAGAGAGAGGGAGTTAGAGAGAGTTAGAGAGAGAGAGGGAGTTAGAGAGAGAGAGAGAGAGGGAGAGAGAGAGAGAGAGAGAGAGAGAGGGAGAGAGAGAGAGAGAGAGAGAGAGAGGGAGTGAGAGGGAGGGAGGGAGAGGGAGGGAGGGAGAGAGAGGGAGGGAGAGGGAGGGAAAACAGGAAGAGGCTGGTTCATTCCGAGGGATTCATGATGTATTCCATCAATATTAGATGTTGTTTATGTTTAGCATTGTTACTGTCTACAGCTCAAAGGGTGTTTTTATCTTTCTCATCTCACCATGATTACAGCGGGTATACGTTCAGATCCCCCACACTGTAGATTTTAGCCAATCAAATGGCTCTCAGATCGATGGTGATGTGTGTGTGTGTGGCTGAATGACAGACTGGACTCTCACAATGTCTTTGTTTCAGGACGACTTGAGGCTGCAGAGACTGATGCTGCTCGCGTGGCTGTCTGGTACACGGTGACAACACGGAGAAGAGGGTTTCATCCACCTTCCCGGACTGGAGCAACAGGAGGCGTCGCCACGTCTTGACAGACAGGTGGAGGAAGAGGGGGAGAGCAGAAAGGACGGGAGAGAGGAGAGCGTGAGAAAGGAGGATGAGGGGAGGATGAGCGGAGGGTTGTGTGAGGAGAGAGGTGGGTAGGAGGAGGAGGTAGGGGAGAAGGTGTAGAGGAGGTGAGAGGCGGAGGAAGAGAGAGAGGAGGGAGAAGATAAAGGGATGAAAGGAGGATGAGAGGTGGGTAGGAGGAGGTGAGGGAGAAAGTGTAGAGGTAGGGAAAATAGGCCAGACCTGAGGATGAGGGCATCATGTTATTTGGGAGGTGTCACTAGGAGGAAAGCAGGCACATGGTCCCCTGGGGTGTTACAGCCCAACATGGCTGCCTGGATTTGGGAAGAGACAGGTAGACGTGAACTATATGGTGCATTCTACTTTCAAGGAGAGATTCAAGTGTCCCAAACGGGCATCGGGGCTGTTTGACCCATTTACCCGTTCCTCCTCACAGACTGGCCACTTCAATTTACATTTTGTTTGACTTACTTTTAGGTGTGTTCATTCAGTTGGAATGAGTGGTTGAAGCGATTATAGAGTCACCTGCCCAGTTCCAGTACAGAGCTCCGGGTCACCACTCATCATTGCCAGAACTCACAGAACCACGTGTTCCTCTTGGGTCCCTTCAGCAGCCCCGTAAGGGGATCCTTGGGCCGTGTGAGTGGTGATGAGAGACACGGGTGTGTCAGGGGATGCGGGCCTACAACGTCATGTAAACTGGCCTCCCCGGTTGCAGTAGTAGTTACACTGGCCGTAGTAGTAATACATGTTTGAGTAGTTGCAGAAGTGGTTTTTGTAGTTTTAGTTTTAGTGGTAGTTGAAGTAGTTTTATTAGTGGTGTTAGAAAAGGATGGGTCCTGAGTTCAGCCGGTCCACCCTGATGTAATATACATGACGGTGTGATATTGTGGAATCCATTTTCTTTCCTCTGCTATGGGCAGACTGATGCTTCCCCATCCATTCACTTCGAGAGTGTTTAAGAACACATTCAAGTCTCCACAGAGATCAGATAACGGCACCAGAGAGTCAAGATAACGATCTGGAGAAAATAGCCCCTGCTGTTAGCTATTGCTGATACTGTAGCACTGCCAAGAGACTTACAAACAACTAGTATACAGCTACAGGAGAGATATGAGACAGGAGACCGTTATACTGTCTGTCTAATGGATGAGAGATACAGGAATCTGGGAGATAGAAGAGACCTCCCTACAACTAAAAGCCTGTTCATACTCAAACCGGTATCCTGGATGGTTTAAATTTCCCAAAGGTACGATTCCTGTTGACGTAATAGGTGGAAATCATGATATGTTTTCATGAAATAAAGTTGACAATATTCACAGGGATCAATGAATCAATCCAATATCAATAATGGCTGCCGTTTCTGGTTGTTCTTTACTAGACGGGTGGAATTGGCAGGTAGATACCAAGCTAATGCAAGCTATCCCAAATTCAAAACACAACATTCTTTATTCTATTAGTATCGTTGTTTGAAATGTACATGATTTGATGCGTCAGTGTTATTTGACGTAATAAACACGTCGCCTCATATTGACCCAGGAGTGAAACAGGAAGTCAGTGATGATCACCTATGAGTTCTTAATGAATACAGGGTTTTGTTTGTTTGGGCTTTTTGTTCTACCATCTGGACTTTGAGTGTGACTGCAGGATAATTTTTATCTGAATGGGGGAGGCTGACACATCGATGCCTGCATAATTAGTCTACATACCTTCTTTAGTCTGGCAGGTCTTCTGATATGAAGCAAAATCCCCCTCAGTTGGAAGATGACAGTCTGAGACCCTGTCGTCTTTGTCTCTCTGCAAATCCAAAGCGCTTGAGAAGACCAAACATCATGACTCCACCAAACAACCTGTCATTTAACCATTTACGAACAAATCAACATGTTGTTCTAGTCAAAATAAAAATCTAAGTAATTATTTTGCTATTATATGGTCTCTATCCGTTTCTCTACCTCTTCCTATCTGTCTCTCTCTCTCTCTCTACCTCTTCCTGTCTGTTGCTCTCTCTACCTCTATCTATCTGTCTCTCTCTACCTCTTCCTATCTCTATCTCTCTACCTGTCTTTCTTCACCATTCTGATTCTCTCTCTCTCTCGCTACCTCTTCATATCTGTGCTCTGTCCTGTCTCCTACTATTAACACTTTAATGTGGATACCCTTGCAGATGACATGTCCTTTGACAGTGTGTAATGATGTGGAACTTTTTTTCATTTTCTTGTTTCTTATCACAACAGAAGGCTTGATGTTTGTAATTTCACCCCATTTTCATGAATAACTAACAGAGAAGGTGTGAACAGATACTTCTGAGCCTAATATAAATCATTCTTTAACTCAACAAAAGTTCTATATAGCCAGCTCTTAATTCTATGTCCAGCACACTCCATAAATTGTGTATTTACATCATGCTCTAAATACGGTTTTGTCCACAGGTAAGAAAAGCACAAACCTGTTGTAAGTTATCCTGGGCAAAAAAGTACATTTTAAAAGAATATTTTCAAATATATTTACAGTTTTTGATGAATATTGATTTTATTCTGTCACAATATCAGTTAAAATGCCTTTGGGGTTTACAGTGATGATCACTGTGATGTGAATTCCAGCGTTAGTTCAGACAGATGTTCATCAGCTCTTTCTTGCCAGTTAACAATAATGAGGTGAGATATTGAATCTGATCACATAGTCAGTGTATTTCTATGTGACGCTGTCTCTGAGGCCAAACAAAACAGGTGTTATATTGCGTGTGTGGTGGCCCAGGGCTGTCTAGTGGTCGGGATGTGTTTGGATCCAGCCCCAAAGACCCTGTCTTCTTTCTCACGTCTTTAGAAAAAAAGCACAACGAGGTATTTTCGCTCATCATCGAGCGGATTAATTTTGTCACGTTGTTCTCCCTTCTGTTTGTTTAGTTCTCAAGGGTACTCGTCAGACAGTCATAATCTAAAGGGTACACGTCAGACCGGTATAAAGGATTGTTGTTTGTTGTACAGTCATAATCTAAAGGGTACACGTCAGACCGGTATAAAGGGTTGTTGTTTGTTGTACAGTCATAATCTAAAGGGTACACGTCAGACCGGTATAAAGGGTTGTTGTTTGTTGTACAGTCATAATCTAAAGGGTACACGTCAGACCGGTATAAAGGGTTGTTTGTTGTACAGTCATAATCTAAAGGGTACACGTCAGACCGGTATAAAGGGTTGTTGTTTGTTGTACAGTCATTATCTGAAGGGTACACATATACAAAGGCCATAATCAAAAGCCTGCAAATGCTTTATTATTATTCTGATCACCTCTTTGCTTAAAATAGTACTTAGAGCCTTAAGACACATGTATTCAGTTTAATTTAACTTTTTCAATCTTACTTTTGTAATTATCGAAGGGGCAACCGCTCAAGGCTTTATCAAATCTAACAGTTGCAGGGCAAATTTATGCAGGGCCTTACGAGCTGGCTTGAGAATACATATTAAACATTTAAAAGACGTGTGTGTGTGTATGTATATATGCTGTAACAGGGAGACAAAGAGGAAAGGAGTGTTCAGGACCCAGGAGTTTGTCTTCTCACAGGATGGGGGTGGAAAACACCCAACTGTGACGAGGAGGAGGTGTTGTCTCTAAGAACGGTTTGGGTGGTATAGGCCTTAGTCTTGCCATCTTCATGTTTAAGTGAAAACGAGGCTTGGTTAGGAAACCCCATAAGTGAACACAAATAAAGAGCTGAATTACGTTTTGTGCCCCATCGACCCCTCCTCCACTTGTCACTCCTTGAGTTTTAATTGGCTATACTTCGTCCCCACTAACGACCAACACCCGTGACTTTAAGGGCTCACACTAGCCCTGAAAGGGCACCGCTGTTATCACGTAAACATGAAATCCAATTTGCCCAATTTACTTCCACAGAACAGCCGAAGTCAAAGCATGATGAGATCGCTCATCTGAAAACAGACAACCACTAAGAAGCCAACAGTGTTTTGTCTACCAAGGTTTCGGCGTAAACCGAGGCTAATCATGTTTCACACTGGGTTCAAGTACTGTGAAACCCTGAAAGCTGGCTCCCATTCTACAACCCACAGCAAGGAACATGGTGAGATGGTTGTGTGCTGAGATCAAGCGATGAACAAAAAGTTTGAAGCAACCTTACTATTGACTGGCTAGTTCATCTCCCTTTTTCTTGTGAAGCAGGTGTTCCTGGGGCAGGATCTGGCTGTGCATGTGTTACAGTTCACTGTTAGCAGGCTAATCATCACCTTTCCACAAATCCAGTTTGTTGTTTATTGTAAGATGTTTTGTTCTTACATGTCATTACCTATTCTCCCATTTTTATAATCATGTTTTTCTTTGTTATCTAATCCAACATTCGTTCAACCATCACAGATGATTCTAAACTTAACTGGCCCACCTGATTGACTGATTGAATGTCAAATATGTGGGTACGTTTAAGAGAGGGTTGGGAAACATTGGTGTAATCCTCCATGTCATGGTGTAATCCTTCATGTCATTGGTGTAATCCTCCATGTCATGGTGTAATCCTTCATGTCATTGGTGTAATCCTCCATGTCAATGGCGTAATCCTCCATGTCATGGTGTAATCCTTCATGTCATTGGTGTAATCCTCCATGTCATATGTGTAATCCTCCATGTCATTGGTGTAATCCTCCATGTCATAGTGTAATCCTCCATGTCATGGGCGCCAAATGCATGTCATACAGTGGGCTAGTGTCTCCTGGTTTTGCTGGTTTTCCCTTTAAACCGTTCCCGTTGTCCAGATGAAGGGGTCAAAACCATCAGACACTTGCCATTCCACAAAGTTTGATACCTGTAGCCACGTTTGCAGACACCTGTAACAGAAGGGAAAAGCCCATATTTCTGTGATGTACAGTGTTGGGTTCATCATCGGGTTCATCATCAATGGTTGCAAGTCCTGACTTGATTGTTAACTACCATTTAGGACCATGCAAAGGTTATATTTGTATGGTAAGTATAGGCTGTTAGTGTGATTCACGAAATCTACAATCACAGGTAAAATTTAAGATGCAGTTTAAAAAGAAGCCTGGAGAGAAAAACAGCCTCAAAAGCTGTAGTAAATTATAGTATTGTGATTGACATTGAGTTCAAGACACAACACAACCCTCTGATACACACAACCATCTAATACACACAACCATCTAATACACACAACCGTCTAATACACACAATCCCTCTAATATACACAACCGTCTAATACACACAACCGTCTAATACACACAACCGTCTAATACACACAACCCTCTAATACACACAACCATCAGAAATCCCAAACGCTGCCTCAGCTCAACTGTAGGCTACTGCAGTAGGCATCTGTATGCATCTGTAGGCTACTGTAGGCTACTGTAGTATGCAGCTGTAGGCTACTGTATGCTACTGTAGGCAACTCCAGTATGCATCTGTATGCATCTGTAGGCTACTGTAGGCTACTGTAGTATGCATCTGTATGCAGCTGTAGGCTACTGTAGGCTACTGTAGGCTACTGCAGTAGGCATCTGTATGCAGCAGTAGGCATCTGTAGGCTACTGTAGGCTACTGTAGGCTACTGCAGTATGCAGACGTTCTTCTGGCCAGTGGCACAGGTTTGTGCTGCACATTTGAGGGGTTCAGTTGTTTTCAGCAATTACATTGGAAATGTGTTTTGGTAGTCATCATAGTGAAACGTACACTATACTACCAACGACTATAACCCCGCTACATCCGTGTGCGTCCCAAATGTCTCGCCCCTTTTGATAAATGCCCTACATAGTGTATAGTCTGTATAGCGGACAGACACCTAGCATCAATATACTCGCACCTTCCACACATTACGGGGACATTTCGGACTTCTATGATATCCTCATTTCCAGCCCCTTTCTCCTTCTCTATGCCGAGGTACGGAGGAGCCAGCTATGGGGGGATATTTACACTGCTTCCTTTTAATGTTCTCTGTAAATCCTGTGGGGAAATGACCCCAGAAGCCCCCCCCTCCGCCAGCGGAAGAGCCTTTCCTCGGGGATTAGGGCGACCTCACCCTGCTCTCTTTCTCATTTGTTTTAAAGCCCAGGTATAAGTAACCTGACAACAACCCTCGCTCTGGATTCCCTTGACAGACAAGCGGCTGAGGAAAAAGCCTCAGCGTCCCATTTCACGGCCCTTTCCCTCCCTGTCGCGGCATCGACCCGCTGTGTCTTCAGAGTCGCCCTTTGGGGCCGCGGCCGGAGAGTGTCTCTCCTTGTGACGGTTTTCAGTCAGACTTGAGTGGGAGATTTCTTTATGACCTCACCGTCTACAGCTCCAAGCTGTCAGCCAACGAGGTGACTTATAAAAGCGGCTTGATAGATGTCAACTTATCACACTTGCGGCTCCTCAACCCAGTCAAACAGGCCGCTTCAGATTGTTCCCTATTCCCTGTACAGCCCACAGGTTGACCTGCTTCACTCCCCTAAAGGTTCTGGGACTTATTTAATATACAGCAATTTCCGTCCCAAATTGTAACCTATTCCCTGTTCAGTGCACTGCTCTTAACCAGGTGCCCACAGGTTGACCAGCTCCACTTCCCTAAAGGTTTTGGGACTAATTTAATAAACAGCAATCTTCGTCCCAAATGGCACCCTGTTCCCAATGGGCCATGCACAGGAGTTATCAACTATGTAGAGAATAGAGTGTCATTTTGGACGCTCAATTGTGTTATAAATATATTATTTTGCCGAACAAAGGGATGGATTCGGGAGGACACAGGCACCATCACACATGTAATCCGATTCCATCCACGGTGAATTTACGTCTGCTCTGTAGACAATGGGATGTTGTTTGGGATTCAGCAAGGACTCTCACCCAGTTACACAGACACTGTGTGGGATTTCGTGCCGGCACAATTTGGTTCTGATGTGAACAAAAATTGGTAAAATGGAAATGGTTTTCCGTTGGGAAGGTATTAACATGTGACAGAATGCTGCTTTGCCAGTGTTACAACCGGCCACGTCTGTGGCACCAGGTGTTAAAAGGCTTGTCAACACATCCCATTTACATTTGGCGGTTGCAGTCCCATGGAGATGATCCAATAACTATCTGATTGAGATGTGGAGCGTGTACACACGGTAATAGAATGAGTCTATTTTTTTTTCCGCTCACTGTGTCGGACTCATGACCAGACTTACTGGTTCTTACATGTATAGAAATAATTTCAACCTGCCTAGGAACTCCCCTTAATTCACACGCTGAGTTGACAGAATTATACAGCTAAGGTAATTGGTTTTGTACTCTCTTCATATTTCCCTTCTTTAGTTATTCAGGTATGTAACGTCAGACGAGTAGGCATAATAGTATTCAGCCACTCCACCTGTCTCAAGCTGCACCAATAAATATCGAAAGGATCTTTTTCTATCCTTAAACATAATTACCACACAAAAGGGCAGAGTGTCTAAATATGTATATCATATTAAAAATAATAAACAACACCAATAGAAATTAAACGTAGACCCTAAATCGCAAAGAAACCGTTATTAGAGAAAGTGTGTATCTCTCACAATATCTCGTAAAGACAAAGCAAAAACTGGTTTTAAGAAATGTGAGCCACAAGTTGTTTACAGGCTGTTATAAGGGAGACTGTGTGTCGACAGACGTACAAACAAGCTGATGAATTGAGTCTTCAACATAAAATGTGGAGAAAATGAAAGGGCCTGAATACTTTCTGAAGGGGCATATAAATAACTCACTTTATTTAGACAGTAATGAAATAAAAGAGTGGATACAGATTCAGACTGTGTATATGTTTCGTAATGTGTTATATATTCCATATGTATGTTTCTGTGTGTGTTATATAGTTCCATGTGTATATTTATATATGTGTTATAC
>JACXGK010010906.1:0-17017 GCA_016801125.1 Novumbra hubbsi
AACCCCCCCCCCCCCCCCCCCCCCCCCCGTGAAACCAGCCCCAACCAAAAATCCCATGGACGTCGTGTGTGTAGCGAATGTTTCCCCAAATCATAGATACCGGAGAGCGGAGAGGGTGTTTAGAGTTTGGGTGTGTGAGGGTCTGTGTGTGTCTCTGTGTGTGTCTCTGTGTAGAGGGGGCAGGTTGTGTCCAAGGAGACCATGAAGATGAGCCAGCTGTCCTTTCCGGTTAGGCTGGGCTGAGGGGCGGACAGGCCAGAGGACAAAACCAAGGTAAGGATGAATAAGTGAAGGAGCCGCAGCCTTGGCTCATGATAAATGTAGAAGGGCTAACGGATAATGACGCCGCCCAGGTTGGTGAGCCCGTCTCTGGGTGAGTATTAGAGAGTCTGGGGGGCGGCTTGCGGTCGGCGGTGGCTGGGGCCTGCTCTAGTGGCGTGTGTGCTAATCGGGAGCTCAGCGGGACGGGGAGCAGTTGTGGCGTAATGCAGCGCAGAGTGCTCCAGCCTCCGCCCTCCTCGCTGGGCCAGCACCCCAGAGAGGGCCCTCAAACCTGCCTGTCAGCTGCTGTTAGATCACAGCCGTGGTCCTCTACCAGCGCTATGAACCGGCTGACACACACACACACACACACACTCATCCGCGTCCATACCGAGGCATCGCATTTGCATAAACGCAGAAACACCTGAACTTTACACGCTGTATACTTTACACGGCGTCGGTCTGCACACTCCCACCGCGCAAGCTTCCGCCGTACGCCCTTCAGAACCTCCCTTCAGAACCCCCCTCAGAACTTCCAAATAGTACCACTCTCAGGACAACAAGTGTGCCGGGGGGGGCAACACCCTGACCGCCCTCAAAACCCAAGAACAGACGCAGTATGCGAGGACACGGCAGTTACAGAGGGCGGATGATTGCATGGGAGCCAAATTCATGAAGTGTGAGGATTCGGTGTCTCTCATCCACCTCCGTTTCGCTTTATCACCTTTTTGGGAATGAAAGCGAGGAGCGGGATGTTGTGTTAGTGAGCGCTAGCGACACAGCGGGTGAAACATGCTCTGCTGCCTCGTACTGTTTTGTCCTTGTGCATATTTAAATGATCCCATCAATAATGGACAGGCCCTATCAGTGGCAGCGCAAGCTTGGACCAGAATGGCGAGGGTTCATCTCAGAACCCGCTCGACGTGGGTATAAGTCCGCGGTCTTGCCTCACTGACTAACAAACGCCAGTGAGCCGACCACGGCCCCTTAGTGGCACTCGCTCCCCAATCAGGCTACACGGGACCTGTTGACGCATGAAAAGCAGTCCACTCTTGGCATGTTTTATGCAATCACCAAAGAGGCCATGTCTGCATTTGTAATTCAATCTGCAGCCAAATATTGAGAAATGGAATCACAAATAGGAGGTCTGCGATTTCTTGCCGCTGGTTATAAAAGCGCAGTCATAGGGGAATTAAGGCAGAGAAGTCCCTCGTCGATAGAATCACTTTTTATTGAACCTAGAATTTCATGATTTATAGTGATTCTACGTATGGATTATACACACATGAAAAACACATTGCACATCCAGTCCAAAATCTGAGGTTAATGTTTTTATTATTTTAAATCCCAGACTGCATCTTTAACGGAGATTAGCTAAAAAAAGAACAATAAAATATCAAAGTATCAATTATTTTATTTAAATTTCTGAAGTTTATGGACAGAAATAGGTTTCACATAGTCCCAGTGATATATTTGTAGTTGTATTTTTAAATCATCACCGTATCACACATGACAAGATATGATCATTTAATAATTCATTTCCCTAAGCCTATTTTGGCTTTTGAAATGCCTAGAATTATTATATGGGCTTTAGAGGACAGATATGTACACACACAGCCCAAAATAGCTGCTAGGATGATATAGAGAATAATAATTTTTACCTCATAACATCTCTTTGGTCTGCACTGGCCCTTTAACATACCTTGGAATCTATGCTTAAGCACCCTTCTGTTACCAATTCTACCCAAGGGTCAAGTTTACTCTTGCTGCTCACTGCTAGAAGGTGGAACAGAGAAGACAGCACCAGTAGCTATTTCCTGGAGATCTGTTGGTCCTTGCCACCTTATTACTCCGGGTCCTCCCTGGACCTCGACTATCCTCTCTCAGCCCCCTCCCCGTCTCCAACAACTCAATTGAACTATCCTCGGTTCTCCGTCCCCCATTCAGGGGACAAATACGCTGTGTTTTCCTGCCTCGATCGATACTCTGCGAAATGTCACATGGAGACAGGGGTGCTTGGGGAAAAAGGCCCTAACTGCTTTGATAAATGATTTCTTCTGGCTGAGTTGTTCTCAGTCCGAGAGGCCCAGAGCGGCAGAGGTCAAAGCGGTGGAGACCCTGAGTTCTTAGGATTACCTTGGCATCATAGTCCTGCTCGTCACTTCACCTTCCTGTCCCGCTCATCTCCTTTCATCTGGGGGACCGTTACTCTCCTGCGTACATAGCAGTACCACAGTGTGCCACTAGGTGTCACTGTCATGTCGTTTATTGTCTGACACTAAAGCCTCAGGCAGCGCGAGGTCGGAGTCAGACGAAGGTTCACGCTTACAGACACACGTCACACCCTTTTTAAAGAAATGGTTCGGGTAAGGGTGAATGTGCGCAGATACACCATCTCATCAGTATTCCCCCCGTGGGACTGTGATGATCTGAACACTTAAGCTCAGCATTTCAGTTCTGCTGAATGACACACAGGGCACACAATATATGGTCTATATTTGGCATGTAGGGTTTTCCGCCAAGGGTGCATGAAGTTGGAAATGAGAGAAAAGAATGGGTGAGGCATATACAAATTATGATTAGAATGTCAATACTGTATGTACCAACCACTACAGATGGTCAGAAAATACTACAGTGTGGTATGGTATTCCTGAGTATACTACAGTTTACGATGATGTGCAAAATACCTTACACTGGTCATTTTAAAATGAAAGGCTTCCTTCGGCAATCATTCGTTTTGGTGTCTGTGGCCAGTGACTAGAACCAATTGCAAAAGACTCTAAAAAGTAATAATTTTGCCATTCCTTACTCAAAACTGACTTTGCTGCTACTTGATCACTGCACCTGCTAAGCACCTTGTACATTTGTAGATATGCATCATTTCAAATGGTGTCATTTACTGATCTTTATATCTCCTATTGTTTTATATGTAGTGTTTTCCATTTTATTTTATTTATTTTTTCTGGGCAGTTGGTTAGAATCAGAACAGGAACATAATCCTCATGAAGTCATGAAATCAGAACATAATCCTCATGACGTCATAAAGTAAGAACATAATCTTCATGATGTCATGAAATCAGAACATAATCCTCATGAAGTCATGAAATCAGAACATATTCCTCAGTACTTCATGACATCAGAACATAATATTTATGACGTTATGAAATCAGAATATAATAAAGACAGTAAACCAAATTATTTTTTAGAAAACTCCATTGAAGTATTTTTGTAGGAGTTGATCCATATCATGTTTTATGTAAAAGCAATTTGTGACAACTGCTAATATAAAAATTGCTTTATGAATAAAAATAAAAAGTCACTACACCACAGTTAACACGTGTTCTATTACAATATATCTGTTTGCCAAGTGGGCAGAGTGTAGGTAACCAAACACAGCCAACATATGGTCTATATTCTCATGACATCTGTACCTATAGAGAAAAGCAATCACATGTTATGACAACACAGTATTTAGAGGAGTGGGTGTATGAAAACATATGTCTGTGGATGTGACATACATACGTGGTTTGTCGTGGGGAGCACCTCCTTTGATTAATCCTCTCGCATCGGGCAGCTGTGCTCGTTCATGTCCCCCCCCACGGCACTTATCCAGGCCCGCTGAATACGGTTCAAAAAGGTCCAGAAAAATCCTGGGTCTGACACAGAGAGAGGTCCACTGGCGTTTAACAAACAGCTGTTTAATGAGTATAATCCCATTATAGAGAGTGAACAGCTTGCCCCAAACACCCCCCCCCTCACCCATCCACCAAAAAAACATACACACATATTCAAAACAGTAAAACGTGCATATGTGCACACACACACACACACAAAGTAAACATGGTAAAACTCACAAAGCACACAGCACATAAACACATATATTATTATATCATATTCTTTTCCTCAATACAAATCCCACGAATAACATTGTCATCCGCCTTTTGGTGACATCGAATGTGTCACCCTTTACGTTGTGGGACATCTTGGAATGTCCTTCCTAAGGAAACAAAAGCCTTTCTTGTTTGTAGCCTCTGGGATGAGCACTGGCAGGCTCCTGACTAAAGAGGGTTATTGTGACAGTGCCGACATCCTGGTTTCTTAAATAGGGAGAGAATGTTCCAGAGGGGTGTGTCTGACAGGCCTCCTCTGTCCAGTGCCCTGACGGGGAGACAAAGGGAGAAGCTGTGCATTGGTCCAGAGAGGAACTCCGCTCTCCTGCCCCATCCGGTCCTGCATCTGGGCCTCCTTGTTTGTCTGTGGTGTATAATATGACTGTTACTGTGGCTTGCTTCCTGTACTGTCCGTATCTGTCTTTGTCAGCCAGCCCCGGGATCTGTCTTGTTACGTGACAGTGAGGAAGAGGATCCGAAAGAAACCCATTCAGAATGCCTCTCTTGCTATCGTGGTATATTGGCCATATACCACACCCCCTCATGCCTAAATATTGTCATGTATATTTAATATACATACCCTGGCTATCAGCCAATTAGCATTCAAGAATCAATCATGAGGTGGGGCACAATACATACAACATGCTATGGCTAAGGGCTGTGTTCAAGCTCTCCGCAAGACTCTGTGCATACCATAAACTTCCTGCCTTATTCCTTACCTATACCATGGGTATGACACAGCATCACTATTTACTTTGGTCTTTGGGTTGGTAAACAGTATAAAAGCAAGTAAGCATCTCAGGGGGTGGTGGTATATGGTCCATACACAATGGCAAACTGTTGTAACCAGGCACTCCATGTGTGCTTAAGAACAGTATGTGGTCAATCGACCAAATGCCACAACCCGTTATGTCTTATTCCCTAACTAAAGCTAAGACATATGGCAGAAGGGGAGGGACAGATAATGTGTATTGAACCATTACTCTCTCATTGTATTGGAAAAGCAGGCCTCAATGTCGAGGGCCTGTGTTTCTTGTCCTGTGTTCTCTGCTCTCCCCCTTGTACAGCCATGTAGATGGACAGCGAACACTGGGGGGTCCATCAGAAACTGCCATTAAACAGACATTGCTATGGAGACCATGGAGTGTGAGCCCCTCATTGCCATGGAAACTGTGGAGTGTAGTCTCGGGATCTTTATTTTTCACACAAACCCCTCGCCTGTCCGGTGCGGTCTAAGCTCTGTAGCTCCGATTGCCTGTCCATCCTCACGCGTGCTGCTCTATCGGACACACATTCTTATTCCTAACAACGTAAAGCTGAGCGGTGGGCTAACACAGACCGAGCTATGAGAAAGGCGGTGGCATCTTCCCCTCGCGTGCAAATGCGACACTCTCCACTAAATGTACAATGTGGATATTGTCGGTGCTGCAATCATGCACACCTCCAGCCGAGTCAAGCCTCCCCGGTGGAATTCAGCTCTCACACAGGGCCCATGGATGGACGGCCATGTTCTATAGCATTCTGTGCTACGTCGTGCCTAAACCGGTTCCCCAGCATGCATGGCAACCTTAAAGCCCCTCATGGCCTGGCTGACATGCTGAATAGGCTTTGGTTGCCCCCTCCAACATTTAGATTCACATCAGGAAAAAGCTCAGGGTAGTGTGGGGGACAAAATGTCTGCCTAGCGAGACTAGAATCAGATTTTTTGTCTCCCAAAGATAAAACAGACATAAAAATCTGGATAAGGACTTTTTTCAATTGATTATTGATTATTTTAGTTATACCTCTGACTTGGTTATGTTTTACATTCCTATACGTACTGAATGCTGTAGTCCCAAGACACAGGCCTCATTATTGTTAGAATTTCTTAACAAAATGCGATTTACTATGCGGTGCAAGGGTTCAATCTGCTGTGTCTTGTGTAATTCTTTTTGTCTTATTGTCCTTTATTTTTCTCTCTCATATTAACTCTAGGACAATATCTCAGTAGTGACAAGCCTGATTCCTCCTCGCTATCCATGTCAAGAGTCCACCTGGTTGTGCTGCAGATCTACCCGACAACAACTGCTGATCACTGCCCACAGCCCACCTGGCCTGTTGCTATTTCTGTCTCATATTCATGACACTTGCCTATGAAAAAAACAAATGACATTTCCTTTTACTCAAGAGGATCTCACATTTTATACCATCTATAACCATTCTGATACTTTTTTAACACAAGGTTATGAAAAACTAAACAACTTGTCCTTCGTAGGTGTAGGAATGTCTAAGTGAATGACTGTAATCATATCAAAATAATATATATATTTTTTATTAGTATGCTAAAAACACATTTTTATTTACAGAAAATACTTTAGTAAGAAATTAGGATAAACGTTCATGCCCAGGTACAGAACAACAAGTTATTGTCACCTTCATGATAATGTGGCTTTACTAACTTTAACTCCACCCAACATAGCCAGAGAGGGAATGTCCAGTCCCAGGAGCCTGGTTCCTTTCTATGTTTCATGTGTGCTCCAGCCTTTCTTAGGGGGTTCCTAGCCAGTGTGAATGAACATTATGGGGTTTTATCTTGGGTGTGTGTTTAGGAACTTTGTGTAATTGCTGTGATGTAAAAGGCCTTTATAAAAAAAATTGATTGGACTAGCCAAATGCGCACGTATAAAACATACAAATCAGGGATGTGTTCGGCAAAATAACTACTCACACGTATTTCTTGTGTAAAAGGTTTGATCGTTTTATTATTTTGAATGCGTGATTACCATAATTCTGCTAGGTGACGCGCATACATCATATCAAATCTGTTTGCCTCAGATGTCACACGTATTTGACTGACAAATATAAATACCAATCTTAGTCTACATTTCTAGTACGCTAGATTTTGACCAATGACTGTAAAGAGTAGAGAGAATGTCACTCCCCTGAGCTAGACTCCCATTGAGGAGGGATCTTCTGCGCTGTGGTCCATCAATGAAGGAAAGAACGTCATCTGTTTCATACATTTAGTTAGCTGCCAAAAACGTTGTTGTTTTCTATAATAAGTAACTAGTATTTTTGTTTTAATCTAACAACACAGTTATCACAGTACTGTCTCTTTTGGGTGCCAAACATGCATAAAAAAGACCACAGTCAGTGCCGAGAAATGTTGAAAGGTGAATTCGTGTAAAACGCTAGCCTAGCTATCTTGTTCAGCTAGCTAGCTTAAATTCTGGTCAGCTAGCTAGTTCCAGAAAAAGCCAAATACAAAAAGCCAAGTATAGAAACCATCCATTGTAACCAGAAGAGGGGCTATTTTAAGCACACACATCTACGAAAACGTAAGTAGACAACTATTTCAGGTGGTTTGGCATTACCAAACTTGCTAGCTAGCATGATAGCTAAATAGCTAACGTTTGCTAAAGTTAACCAGGTACGCTTGATAACGTTACTTTAGTAACATTTGTCACGTTGCAAATCACATGCAAGCATGACTTTGACCGTAATTATTATTAGCAGTGGCTAGCTACTATAGCTAATAATAGTAGATAGCATAACACATACATTGGAATTTAATTCGACCTTTGATTGTAGCATACAGGTTTTTAGCTCATGCTAGCTGGCGAGATGTTGTTGACAGCATATAAAATGCCCCCCCCCCCCTCGTACGTGATCTAACTAGTAAGCTCCTCAAAAGGAATCCACAGTGCCATCTATTTGAATTGATCTTGGCCACATTTAGTTAAGAAAAACTCGGACGCTCTATCGTGGAGTTTCTGGGCTTTTAGGCTAGTTGCTATCCATGTTAAACATAGGTCTTACATAATTAAGTTAACATGGACTAGTAGACTAGTTGTATAATTGGGGTCATAACGTTAACTACTAGCTAATGTTTCCGTAAAGTAGCTATAGCTTTCAATACAATTTGGAAGTACATGACCATCACTCGACAAGCAACGATTTATACTTGAACTTCAACAGTTTTTAACCAAATGGTTAATTTGTTGAACTAGCGGTAACGTTAACATTACCCCTCCCCTGCCTCTATTTTTAAACCTCTATTATTTGGCCTCTGCTCTGGCAAGGTCTAAGAACAGAAACCGTCGCGCTTTTGTGTTTTCATCCCAGGATATACAGTGCCAAGGGGAAATTGACACCTAACATTAACCTGGAAACACAAACATTATGCTGACCGTCATGGTGGTATAATTGACGAACTGCTTTACTGTTCACCAATGGCGTTGTAGCTTGTCTAAAAACGGTGGCCCCCAGGAACACTCCTGTTACTCATAATTTGGAGAAGGTTTCAAACATTTAATTTGTTTCCCCTCGAGGTTTCAGTGGAGGTGATGGTGAATAATGCATTGTTGCCACTGACCCCCAATACCGTGGGACATTTTGACACATTAGTGAAAAATGCTGCCCAGGTCACACTGCAAACAACCCCTTAAAGCTTGAGGAGACAGAAAAGGGACCTTTGTTGGCCAAAAGTTCTAAACATCCTTGTACTAGATTATCATTTGTTTTCTGTAAACATGTGATCAGCCTGTGCCAACCTGATCTGTGCCACTATCCTGTCACTGTCAACATAGCATGCAAGTAGTATCTGTTTGGTTTTCCTGTCGATGCTGAATGTGTTGATGCAGCCAGAATCTTTCCAATACAAAGCTGTGACTTTGGCAGACTTTCAAACAACTGTTTATGTGTGTCAGCTGGGAGCTATTACATAACGTTATGGAGGGGCTGTGGTTCCAGTGGTTTTTGTATACATTGATAAATAGATTCCTGTGCACATAAAGGATCTGCTATTGTCCTATCATTGTCATTCCCGTCAGAGTGCCTGCTCTGTGCTCACTCTGGCTCTGTGCTCACTCTGACTCTGCGCTCACTCCGGCTCTGCGCTCACTCCGGCTCTGCGCTCACTCCGGCTCTGCGCTCACTCCGGCTCTGCGCTCACTCCGGCTCTGCGCTCACTTCCTCTGACTCTGCTTTTGATTTTGCTTGTCCAGAAGTTATTTGTTAAACAGTAATGGACAGCTAATGAAATATTTTAGTAGCTTTGTGAACAAAAGCTTAGATTAATGAACTTAAATAAGGTGTATACAAGCCTGAAACAACAGCAGAAGGGAGAGGATGGCCTACATTAAGCTATTGCAGCAAATCAAGCAAGTACACAGACACAGGCAGTCAATAGTGATTTAATGTGCAATCATTGGCCATTGGGAGTCATAATTATCTGTTAGTGATGTTGCAGAGAGACTAAAGATGACCTCATCATAAAAAACACTGCAATATGTGCATTCCAACAGACAGCCGGCCTTCAAAGTATATTTGGAGTCGTCTTTTTTATTTCAGCTTCAGATGTGTAGTCCCCAAGCCAATCAAATTTGTTGTGCGTTCGGAAAAAGGTGAGGCGTGAAGAGAAGCGCGCCCGTGTATGTAAAACAATTTAAGTTGGAGTACGTGATCCAGATCCTTAGCTCTGAGAGGAAGCCATTTCCAGCAAGGTGTGGTATCTGTAGACACAGACATTTATTCAGTTGAAGTCAACCTGTCAGTCTAGTATTTTGAGGTCAGTTACATGCGTATTAGACACACTTTCACACTTTCACCTTCTGAGAACGCGGGTTAAAGGGAAGTGACACCCTCACAGAAGGAGTGATTGACAATGTGGTATGGGATTGGGGGGGTCAGATGTTCATGACAGGGATTCTTTTTTAATTGGAAGGTCAAGTGGGCCAAAGCCTAATTTATTTTGCCGCTTGATAAAGTCAGCACTGCACATGTATATTCAGGGGCTACAGTGCAGTAAGACTTTTTTGTTTTATTATTATTTGTTAATTTTTGTCATAACTGGTCTAGAGGCCCCACTTCCCACAAATGAGAATTTAGAAAACCGTGAACATGATTAGGTATCAACAGCCCTTTGGCGACAGACGACTGCGGTGACAAGCTCAAAACAAACAGGGCAGTCGACTTCCAAGAAAGGGCCTCTCAAATTCTTGGGAGGAAGGCAGCTCTTTTCCCTTCTTTTTAGCCTATTGCCTTACCTGTCAAGGAGATAAGTGCACCTGAGCCCTCAGGTTGTTGTGACTACAGTTGGACGGTATTTAAATTCTGATACCTCCTTACCATCCCTGTACCAAACTGTAGCATACGGTTGTGACTGTGGTGCCCAGAAGGCCCCATATTTCTTTCTAAACAACAATGCTAAAAAGGACCTGTGAGTTCCCATAGCAGATTGGAGGAAAATGCTAACAACCGCAAGCAAGAGTAAACCAAAATGCAAGGACAGACACCCGGGCTCACAATGCTATGCAACATATTTAAAATCTACTCGCACACTTGATCCAAGACGGGATTGATTGTCTTAACCGTAACCAAAAGCGTCATTATGCAAGCTTGAAACTTAGCAAGCCAAATGCATAGCCGGAGCCCTGAGCTGGTGACGTTTTTTAGTCACCACGTTTGATTGGTTCATATGGTCTTTTGTGAACCAACTTACCATGTGACTGACTTAAATGTTGGTGAATGCCCAGGTATACAGTACAACGCTTCGTTGTGACACCCTCTCATCCTGGGTGCCTTAGGATGGCCCCAAAGTAGAGAATTGTTTGATGAAGAATGAATGTGCGCTTGTAATCAAGCTTTGGCTTATACCTGATTATCTCAGCTCTACTGTGTACTGAGGATGTCAAAGTAGGAGGCCAAGGCCAATTCTCTTTTCTGTGTTTCTAAATGTTTTTTTTTTTTGTCGAGTGCTAAACACAATCCAGCCTGTCTTTCAGTCTGTCACTTGGCTGTAGAGCTGGTATTTATGCTGTATATGCACATTTGATCCCATTAAACGTCTGTTGAATTTGGAAAGACGGCCAGTAGATCTGACATGTTCTATGAACAGCATGTAGCTTTGCAGGGATGTAGCTTTGCTCTCACACACGTTAGCTGTAATTTTAGTCTTCTGTAAATTAGGGTTAGGCAATGTCTTGAAGGACACAGTCCAATGTGCCCTTTTGGAATCAAGGTCAATGCAGAGCCTTGTAATTTTTTATTGCCAATAAATGTGCCTCTTTTGAATGACCCCACTCTCCCTCAAAATGTGTGTTTTTGTGAGGAAAACCCCCCCGTTTAATAGCATTTCAATGGAAGCTGTACGTTGACATCTAGTGAAGATGGTTACCCCGATTGGCGCACTGGCCTTAGCGGCTGCCACATAGGACAAGTACATCAGAATTGCCAATGTTTATTTCCCAATTTCATCATTCTGCTGTTCACTGGGTGCCCAACATGGCACAGTGCTGCCCAGGACGCAAGGTTGGACAAATGGATTTTATACCAGGTACTGAATATGAGGACTAAGACTGTTTATTTGTCCAATCAATTTGGTCCCTGAATTTGTGGGAGCTGTGTATAATATGAAGAAACGAATCCCTACACTTTTTATGGAAGTAATTACATTCAAATTAATGCTGATGGTCTGCACTTTAACCTTTTTGCTGGTGCACAGAGCCAAAACAAGGAAGCTTGTGTCACTGTCCAAGTACTAATGGACTTCCCTGTTCACAAACAACACCCTTCACCCTTGTTTACTCATTATTGGCTATAAAAGCCCAACTTAATACTATCTGGCAGTTTATTTCAAGCAGGGCACAGAGTTCTTAAAATAATTGACCCAAATGTAGAGCATACATTTTTGTTTTGTAAAAATATATTTAAAAAAAAATCTAATCAAAAAAACTTAAAGCAGTGCTCAGTGAGACAATGAATAAAAATGGTATAAAAGTATAAAATGCATATATATATATATATATATATATTACCCATGCAGCAGGGACATCATTTTATGTTGGTCCCTGATTGTGACTATATTACCCGTCTATAAATGTTTTACCTTTGGCCAAACTGACTGTGAAAATCGTAAACTAGCGGTCACACTGATGCAGGGCTCAATACAATGTATGTGTTTCAGTTGCTTCCTTCCCCATCAAAGTTGTAGTGTGACTACAATCCCTTCATGTTTTCAAAGTGTTTCTACCTGTTAGTTGTATGTTCTGACTCCGGCAACCTTTCTCAGCTGGTGGGTCACAATCCACATTTGGGTTGCTAAAGGATTTCAAAGGGTAGTGGGTGTATTAAAAACAAATACGTAAAATAAACTGAATAGCTATTTCCAGCCTGCTTAAAAAAAATTAAGGTTTCTCGTAATTATCACAGTATAACATTGAGTCACTTTTATTTCAGGGATGTCAAACTGTCTAGTTAGGAAGCATACACAATTGTAAATCAATGTCACCTTTTTTGTTGCAAATGGAAGGGACAACAGATGTACTGGAGATGCAACAGAAATACAACCCCACAAAGGGAATGGTTGTGCAGGTGGAGAGCTGGATGGGGCCGTAGAAGGGCATCAACCCCGCAGCAGGACCCCTATCTGCTCCTTTGTGCGAGGAGGAGCACTGCCAGAGCCCTACAAAATGACCTCCAGCTAGCTACTTTTGTGCATGTTTCTGACCAAACCGTCAGAAACAGACTCCCATGAGGGTGGCATGAGGGCGAAGTCCGTCATTGGCGCCCATTCTCTTCACAGATCAGAGCAGGTTCACACTGAGCACGTGACAGACGTGAACAAGTCTGAAGACAGCGTGCAACATCATCCGGCATGACTGTTTGGTGGTGGGTCAATGATGGTCAGACCTCCATGTGCTGGCAAGGTACCGGTGGTGCAGTGGGTCTGGGACCCTCCTGGTGCAGGACAATGCTTGGCCTCGTAGCCAGAGCGTGTAGGCAGTTCCTGGATGACAAAGGCATTGATGCCATTCACTGGCCCTCATGTTCCCTACACCTGAATCCAATTGAGAACCTCTGGGATGTAATTTATCAGTGAATCCAATGCCGCCAAGTAGCCCCACAGACTGTCCAGGAGCTAACTGATGGCCTGATCCAGGTTTGGGAGGAGATCTCCCAGGACCCCATCCACCGTCTCATCAGGAGCATGCCCAGACGTTGTTGGGAGTGGCTGTTGTCATTTTTTTCTCAACAAATCACACAATGTACAGTCAGTATTTTGATCTTTAATACATTTCGTTTTTTAGACCTGATGTGTGATTTTAGTGCTAACACATTTTTTGGGGGGCAAGCTACATACAGTCCATCCCTGGTTTATTGTTGCTGGAGATGCACATGGTGTTCAAGTAATCTGATAAACATGGGTCTCAGGATTTTTACCAAAAAATATCCTTAACTGAGACAGGTTGTTTCTTGGTTGTTTATATTGTTTTATACAAATCCTCAGTTCTTTTTTCAAAGTGTATTGCAGCATGCCAATGACGTCAGATTCAAGCTAGCAAGTGGTTTCCCAGACACACACACACACAAACATGAAGGGTAGACAATAAAGGACAGAATGGTGTCAAAATAAGGCATGGGTACGCACACCTTTTAATACACTTTTCCACAGTAATTGCTTGTTTTTAACACAATATATATATTTTGGGTTTTGTCTCGAATTCGAAAATTCCATCCTTGAATGGAACTCCACAAGGTCCACAATATTGTTAGTGTAATATCAGTTTTCATTGGTCCGGTAGTCAGATACTGCTGCAGGATGGGTTCTGCTGTTGTTGGGCTTTCCGCTCTTTCTACAATCTATGTTGGTAACGTGCATTATGTTAATAGTTTGTCTACCACGTGGGGAATATCAAAACCATGGCAAATAAGAAGCGGGCCTTTTGGCATGAATCCCTGCAGTGTGTTCACTCTGTTGAATTATTGTAGGTTGACAGTATGCTTGTTTTTGCTCCCAGGCAAATCTAATGTTGAAATTCATGTTTTTGCAAACTCAATTTAGATTTGCTTGTCGGTTTGGAAGGCTTCAGTCAGGTCATGATGCAATAAACCTTTTTCGGAACCTATTACCAGCTGAGATGATCGTTGATGTCACCAATGGAAATGTTGTCAGCTGTGAATAGTTAAGTTCTGACAAAGTTTTTCTCCTCTGAACCATGTCTGGACCCTTTCCCCGTGTTCCAGATGTCTGCGCACACAAGTGTTTACTGGAGGGCTTAAAACAACTTCCAGATAAGTCTTTGTTGATGAGTCGCTGATAATACTGCGAAAGGTGAACGTGGGTGAAGTGTTGTGTGTATTTGTAAAGAAAAAAACTGAACAGGTCACAAGAGAGATGGACAATTGAACTCCAAATCAATGTTATGTGAAGCACTAACTAATCCTCAACTGCAGCATGTTTCATTGTGGAGGTGCAATGCTGGGTGTTTCTGTGGAGGTTTATTCACACCCTTTCACAGTGAAACCTCTCGTTGTCCCATTGAGGATTAGGATATGTTTCTTACCATCTTTGCCCTCAGAATTACATTCCGTCAAGTGTAAAGTTTAAGCCAAGTGAAGCTTGTTCTGTGGGAGAGAGACCTGGCCTCTGGCCTGGTCATTCCTAGGACCACTTATGACTGAATCGCTGAGGCAATACATTCACTACGAGTGTACAATGTGACGTAGTCGTGGGTTTCACTCCACCACGTCGCGATATGAGTCTGCAGAACTCATTGCAATAATGAAAGGCCTTTAGCAAGCCCTTGCTGACTAGTACAGAAAGAAAAATTACAAAAAAATCTGATACACTCATTACAAAATGTCAAATGTTTTTATATGCAGTGTAGCATCGCCCTAGCTAGCAAGTCATGATTGGGAGACCAGCATTTTGGTTTGCGACAATAATTCCATATAAAGTAATAGCTGATGGCAGAGTGGTTTTAGGTTATATTTTGACCAGTAAACTATTGCTTCTATTGTGTATCTCTTCTCATACATGTTCCACAATCAACAACACCGCCCACTCAATACAATTTTTGTAATTGAGTTAAACTGATCATGGGAAACATCAGGACTAACGGGGACAATGAAAGCTTGGTATAGATTTAGTTTTGACCTGTAATATATTTTTTTGCTGATGTGTCGTCTATGGATGAAAACAACAAAACCACCGGATTAAACCTTGTTAAATTCCCCTTTTAAGAATATGCTCTTCATCCAAGACCAGACTGCTATGATTTGTGTAGTTAACGCCCTGCAGGGGTTTTCTAAAGAAGTGACTCAGGTTTTAGAAATAGCTCTCTTCAAGATGTGGATGATGTCAACTCTGTTGGGAGTTGGGGCTGTAATTCTTCAACTTGGCTAACAGTGGACAGCCTACATAGTTCCTAGCAGCAGTCTTCACAGTGTATCTCTCAGGGACAACTGTGGGTAAAGCACACAAACTAAGTTCACTCTGTTTCAGTTAGGTTGGTTGACATCAATGCATCATTAGAAAGATTTTGACTCACATGGAAGTTGGGATTCAGCCCCATTCAACTGACAGGGGAGCGATGACATTCATTTCATC
The DNA here is from genome assembly GCA_016801125.1 of Novumbra hubbsi. NCBI lineage: Eukaryota > Metazoa > Chordata > Actinopteri > Esociformes > Umbridae > Novumbra > Novumbra hubbsi. The sequence goes on from JACXGK010010906.1 coordinate 15,523, forward strand.
CTTTGGGCCTCTGTTCAATCGAAGGCTAATCTGTCACTGCATGGGTTTTCTGAGAATGTGGCCCTTGGCATGACTGCGGACAACGTCTCCAGGGCCTTTGTTTATTTGTCTTGGTGTGGCACACTTCTTTAAATAAATTATATTGTTATCGGTTATTTGTTCTTGTGGCATAATTGGAGATCTTGTGGGTTCTCTTGGGTCATTTGCATGGTTATTAGTGCTGCCTGGGTGAGACAAGTTTGACAGACCATATACACAAGAGACCACACCGATGTCATGGGACTCTGAGGAAATAGAGGGGAACAGAGTTTTCACACATGCTCCCAATTCGTGACTTGAGCAGAATTCCTCTCAGTAGTTCAGACAGAATCAACACTTGCTCACATAGACGTTATGAACAACTCCACATCTATGGTCTGGTTTTCTTAATCCCCATAAAACCTAGTGGCAAAACGTGTGTGGCTCTTTGCATTACTTCACCGTTCATTTCTTCCATAGGAGATTGTTGATTTACTTCTAAGGTCTGTGTTTCATGTAGGAGTACAGACTGGTCAATGATATTTCCTTGATATATTCTTAAAGAAGACAGCAAAGACATCCAAATATTTTTCACCACTTTGTCCAATAACTCTAATTGAATTGTCCAACTCTAGTTGGATTGTTATAACGTCTTTAGGGCGGATTTTGGACAGGATCATTTAAATAAAAGTAAGATATTTTAATTAATCATGCCAACCTTTCACACAAACTATACTCTTGGAAATACAAAATATGAGACAACCCGTGCTGCAACTATACATGTAGTAAATTATGGCCCTTAGACTTCTTACGGTCTCCACAGTTTGGTCACAGGACCTCTCACCCTACTATTAGGCCTGTAAGTATTTCTCTAATTGACCGACTTGGGCAGTGTCATCACCGTCGTGGACAGTGTCTACTATGGAGGCAACAATAAGCCACTGAGTGTCATAAACATTGCTGCATAGTGTGACCTGACTTGAGGGCATTGTTTGGTATGAGGTATCTCTCTGTATCTTGGCACCCTTTGTGTGGCTGCCTGCTCCAGTGGATGGGTGCTGGCTGTCAGTCATTTTTGTCCCTGTCCTCTTGTGGGCTCCCTCACTGTCCTCTTTACATTCATCCATCTCACATGGCATCTGTTGGTGTGGATGAGGCTGTACAGGGTTTACCAATGTGATCTCTGGAGGAACATGGCAAGGCATCAACGTTTTTCCTAATTCATTTCCTGGTGTGCCTATGGTGTAGACTTAAACTAAAGTCCTCTCTTACCCCGTCAAGCTTCTTAAGCCCAGGCCTGTGAGACTGCTGGGGATCTCTGATGAGCATGTAAAGGAGGTCAGAGCAGGTGGTGGTAAATGGATGTAAATGGAAGTAAAGGAGGTCAGAGCAGGTGGTGGTAAATGGATGTAAATGGACGTAAAGGAGGTCAGAGCAGGTGGTGGTAAATGGATATAAAAGGACGTAAAGGAGGTCA
>JACXGK010010907.1:0-17034 GCA_016801125.1 Novumbra hubbsi
GGCAGTTGTGGTGCAGGTACGTTCTCCAACGTGTTGAGCTGGTCGGTCACTCCAACAGGCTGCAGTGTCTGCCACGCTGTGGTTGTGCTAAAATGTATACATTTTTTACCATTTGAACTTGGATTTCACTTCTCAAATAGTTACAACACGTTGTTTTTTGTATATCAGCTTAAGCAACCATGGGACAAACTTGAGGTGTGGCCAACCTTTTAGTGACTGAATCTGGGAAGCCCTGTGGCTGCAGTAAGTCAGGTCGGGAACATGTCTTCTATATTTCGGGTTATCTTGTAAATATTCCTCTTAACTTTTTTTTTTGTTCCTTGTTCATGAATTCAACAGTTCCTTAAAGCATAAAAAAACCCTATCTGTCTTTTGTCAAGACAGATAGGGTGGGTCTGTTTAGGTAAAAATTAAACATGGTTTCAATTTCAATGAATCCGAGAGATTGGCGGTGGACCCCAAAAACCCTTTGGGTCACAGAGGTGCTGAGGTGTCAGTCAACTTTAACTTTCTACCACTAATCTTCTTTGCCGATGCAATTTGCCCCTGTTTGGTATATGTTGTCATGGGTGTTGAGACCATTACACTTGACACGTTAGACGTTTTTAAGAGCAATGCACCTGCAATTCAGTCACTGAGAATGAACCTAATCTGACTCTGCAATTGTGAATTAGTTACCTGAAAGTAACAGACTGTCTTCCTGTAGTCTTACCTTGCTTAATTATTTCTGTAGCACTTTTACACTTGAGTCTTCTGTAGAAGATCATTTCTGAATTTACACCTGCACGTCATGACTTAAGGAACTTAAGGAACTTGAGGGAACGTCGAGTGATATGCATGAGCAAAAACGTTTAATGACATTTCTGTTCTATCATATAGTTTTTAACTGTAATTAAACACTTTCCTTGCGATGTGTTTTCTGTTACTGCATCATTAATTGTAATTAGATGTATTCTAATATAGTGCTTTCAAACGATTAAAATAACGAACCATGATTAATCGCATAATCGTCTTTAGTTAACCGCAATTGCTAAAAATTACACATTTTGCACTTTTAGATATACTATGGACAGTGCTTTACTTGGAATTAAGCAAATACAAGTTGTCACAGACTTTAAATGTCAGTCCAAAACTTACCACAGTAAATGGCCCCATCTAAATGTAGAAAATATAAATAGAAGTTCGCTGGTCTATGATCCCATAGTTCTACCATCTCATCTTGTTCTCTTAACTAAGGTGCCAAGGAGAATAACTGCTACATTAGGCTACTGTAAAAACACATATCAGACCCTCTTATCTGGAAAGCTACAGGGTGTGCAGGAATTTAACCCACTGAATCACACCTATGCTTGTCATAGTACAGTATTGTCCTTTTGATGTTTACGCTGGAATGAGGTTAGAATGGGGTTCAGGTGGGGGCCTGTATACCAGATGTTTAGCCATAACCAAATACTTGTACCTCTATTAAAAGATTCCCAAATTCAACCAAATGCATAAGGTATGCACTAATGGGCAATAGCATAAGGTAGACGTGGTGGCTACAAGAGATGTTATCTATGAACATTAATCTGTTATACATACAGTCAAATATGTTGTTGTATTAGAATGTTGTAGAATGTTGTTGTTAAGCTAGCTCTGAGTAAACATGATTCACGACATAAATGCCTACTCTTTAATGATATATTGGGGGGAAAATGGCTTTGAGGGCCAAAGTTAAATAACAATGTTTTCTATCATGTAAATATGTTTTCAAAGTAGCTAGCCACTAAGTTAAAAATATACCTAGTCTCCAGAGAGAGATCCAGTGGGTGTTGTGTAGGCATGTCCCAATCGATTTGTTTAACAAACATCACATTTGTTGCTAATGTATTGTATGTCTGAAATGTAAAAACATGTCACAACTTATATTGTGGTAGTATAATGCATTATTTAAAAATGCTTATTGCAAAGTGTGATTTTTGATGAATTACCTAAATAGCTCAATGCTGCTTCTGGAGAGCTACGACCCTGTAGGTGTTCTCTTCAACCCTAATTGAGCTACCTTGATTCTAATAATTAACTGGATGAAGAAAACCAACTGGAACAAGATTAAGCAGTCCATCTTTAACAGTTACACAGTTTAACAGTTATGGTGTGAATCCTTAACTATAGTTACTTCAATATATAATACAATACAGTAAAATAGAGACAAACCTCTATGCCATCTGATTGTAAAGCTGCCCTCTAGCATCTGAAATTGTTAAAGCAGAAAAAATATTTAAGTCTCGAGCCTCAGCTGCATTTTAATTAACAATCAACCTACTTGGCATTTTACTTAACGTTGTGCAGCTTGGGTTTGGAATTCCCAATTTTATAAACTTTATAATCTCCAGAAGTGTAAAACGTACACTGTAAAATAACAAAGCTGTGTTCACCAGGTGCGGGATGTTTTCCTAATTAAGACCTAGTATGTACATGTAAAGGGAATTAGTTGACATCGTTCTAGGTTAGGAACTTCCCTCTTATGGGGAACAAAGCTAAATCATTTAACTTTGTACTTTTTACATCGCTGCCTATCCTGCCCATGGTAGAATTACAACTGAGGGAATGAACCCTTTTTGATATGTTTCCTACTGGTGCCAGACAAAGATACTGTAGACAGATACCTTACTATCGAGTCTGCTACTTAGATGGATTTTTAGCTTGCTGTTGATAAAAAATATGTTCAACAGAGGCATCACTGTCTGAAAGGATGTTAGATGCTGCCGCTGATATGTTAGTCTAGTAGTGTGCTAAAAATGAAAAGGGTAAAATACTGTCTACCATCTTCAGAATTACGCTTCAAGTAGTTCATGTTCTTTGTCAAGAGTTGTGTGTCATTGTCATGTTATAAGACAGCTGACGTTTTTTGCTAACCAATTGACTATGACAGTGGCTGTCTTGAGACTTTCTCTTTAGTCAAAGTGTGTCCTTTGGAGCCAGGTGTCAGATGATGAACCAGCAATTCACAACATTTCCTTCTGTCCCTCAAGTAATGTTCATCTGACACAGCTTTCTGAGACTGCATTTTCTTCTTCAAGATTGCCTAATTTCTAGCCATCTCAGAAGATATTATTGCCTTTTTCTTTTTACTTTTTTGGGGGTACTTTTTGGGGGTATTTCTACTACTGAAATAGTGTTTTTACATGGTTTATCCTTTATAATGGGAAGGGACTCTTTTGTCTTTCACTCCCTGCTGCATGGTGCTGCTTCAAGGGGGCCTTTAGGGCTGTGTTCAGGGGCCCTTTAGGGCTGTGTTCGGGGGGCCTTTAGGGCTGTGTTCAGGGGCCCTTTAGGGCTGTGTTCAAGGGCCCTTTAGGGCTGTGTTCAGGGGCCCTTTAGGGCAGTGTTCAGGGGCCCTTTTTTGCAGCCCAGAGTTCTCCAATGGTTCTCCGTGAGCCGTGGGCCGTGGGCCAGACAATGGTACAGGACCAGGTGCGTTCCGAAACACCGTCCAATTACACCAATTCTGACATCAAGTGTTGAACCATTTGAACGTTTGCCATCATATAATTCATATTGTTTGATTTTTTGTCTTGTCTAGATTTATGTATTTCAAGTACTTTTTTTTAACATGCCTCTAAAGCTTTTACTAATACAAACTCGATAGTTTGTAGTCTGACACACATGCAAGGAATACTGGACGAAAGTTAGATGTGCAACTATGTGAGAAATCAGACTGTGAAGATATAGCCTGGAGACAAGAAATAATTCAGGGAATCTGTGCAAAATCCATCCCGCCTCGGTTGTCCAGCCCAAGCTGACGTTTGTCCATTGTTCAAAAGGGTGACCAAAATCCATATTTACAAAAATACCTTAAAAGAAACAATGGCCAGCAGGCACAGAGTCCCTCAGGTCACATATGACGCTCACGCCAATGGCTCTCACCTACTTTACCAAGGTATGAGATATTACCACTGGCTTCCGGTGTCTGGTCGTTTGTGTCTTTATCAGTCTGACCTGACCTAAACCTCAAGGAACTGTAATGCTCATGGACGCAGACCGTTCTTAGCAGTGTTCTCATGGGGCCAAAGTTGTGTGGGAGTTGGAGTTAAGAAGCAAACCCTTCCTGTCTCCATTGGAACATCTATTCTTTTCACGCGTCACACACAGAAACTCACACACACTTACACACAGGTCCTCCCCCTTCCTCCAACTCAGAACCCCTGTGGTCCTATATGCCTGTCTCTTAATTGGTGCTTTCTTCTCAGGGAGAGAGGGGTGTGTGTGTGTGGGTAGATAGTGTGGGTGTGTGTGTCTCCGTGCCGCCCAGGGCAAACAAGGCATCTGGATTCAGCCCCTGTCCCATCGTCGGCTTGAGGGAGGCGGGTGTGTGGGGAGGGGGGGTGTCACAACGACAAAAGGGGGAGTGGGGGTCTTTCTCAGTGGGGCTGCTGACACCAATAAATCCCTGCCACTTCTCCTCCGGTGTGCCGCGGTTATGTCAGGAATGTCCCATTGTGTGGCGGCCCGCTCTGTTTTTTGGTCAGCCGTCACCAGGCGTTCTCCAGCCCCAACCCCTGTGTTCGCCCCCCTTCCCCTCACCACCACCACACACACACACACACACCCGGCAGCGTGTCCCCTGCGTCCTCACGCTCTGAATAGACCACCTCGGTTGAATACGACAGACAGGCAGGCGTCGGAACGTCAGGTTCACTGGCCCAAGTCACGCGGGGGCATAATAGAGCCAGTCATTTTCACCTGTTTGGTCCCCGCTCCCTCTTTTGTCCGGGGCAGAAAGCAAAACAATGGGCCGAGTGTTTCTACCCCCGCGGTCCCCTCCCAGAGCCATTCAGAGAGGGGGGGGGGGGGTGAGGATGGCCTTTCGTACTCTGTCCAGCCGTGTACGTGGGTACACACACATGAACCGTCGCGCGTGCGCGCGCTCACAAACACACACTATTTGCGTGTGTTGGAATAAACCCGTCCGTCTATGTGCCGAGACGGCGCGCCTCTTCACCGGGACGCTATTAACCGTTTGACAGTCATAATTGAGTCACGATTCACGAGCGCGCTCCCGGTCGTAAAAACTCCACAAGCGAGAGGCTTGATTTGTTGTTGAGGGGTGGGGGGGGGGGGGGGTGTACACATGTTTTAGAGCGAGGCGCCATCACGGCCTAAAAACTATTAGGCTCTGTAAATACACAGTGTGGCGAAGGTAAACATTCTCGGCATGCCGGCCAGGCACACAGAGGGGTACTGGGAGACAGCCTCCGGACCAGAGGGGGGGAGGGGGGGTGGAGGGGAGGCTTCACTTCACTGCAATCAGGAGCTGAGAGATGGATATGAAAAATTTACAATCCAAAGGGGGCGACTGTCAAGAGTGCGTGTTTGTCTCTCCCTCCCCCAAGCCCAGCGAAATCATCTTACGAACTTGAGTAGTCCGGTAAACAACTTAGACGGTGCTTCCCGAACTGTTTGTTGTTGGAATTATGATAGACGATCGAAGCGAGTTCTAAGAGGAACGGGGGGGAAATAAACTGCCGTCGAGCATCCGTTGCTTAGTGTCGAGATCATGAGGTTATCTGACGTCGGATCTCTGTGTGTTTGAATGCATGCGGCCGTTTTGGCTGGTCCCATGTCACCTGTTGCTTCGCACACTTGAAAAACTCCAGACGCCATTAATGGACAATGTTAATTTGTGTGTGATATGATGGGGAACTGAATGTCTCGTTTCTTTGGAATGCGTGAGGGGATGTCAATAGAGGTGAAGGGCTTATGCGTGCACATTTCTAGACATTAGACTTCCAACACCGACACAAACACCTGGCAGACACGGCGGGTATTGGTCGAACCAGACAGCCACTGGATTCAATACACTTGATGCTCCGCTGACTTTTCGGCCATTTTATAAACTTGAACTGAACAAAAACATGCTAAAAGCTAAATTTGGACATTTTGAACTTCTTCGGAGGCCAGAGAAATAACAGCCGTTGAAGCCAATCCTGGATATGGAAAACTAAGGGAGTAACCATGGAAACAGAGCGGTGTGTGCCCTATTCCCAGGCGGAACGCCGCTTCGCACAGCTCCAGACACGGTGGGTTATTTTTAGCCCTTTTCCTTTCGGCGTATGCTATCTATTACATCTAACAAGCGTTTAAATAGAGAAGTCACTGACTGGGGAAATCTGACGCCAGCTCGGATCCGATTAAAACGTATATGCCATCACAATGTAAAAAGGGTGCTCACGGGTGTTGCTTTTTTTAATGGGGCCTCCTCGGTTAGCCCCCGCCTCCCCCACCTCCACCATTGGATGAGCAACGTAAGAAAAGTTTGCACTTTGACCTTTGGGGTCGTGGAGAGCGCACCCAAATGTCAGCCGGTTCTCATACGGTGTTTTCCTTTTGATTAATTCGGCTCCATTCAATTATAGTATTATCAGAATGGTATGCCATTAGAAACATACAGTACAGGCGGCGTTGCGTTTTCTGTAGTCTTCGACAACATCTGGCTATGTGCCAAGGGTTCGTATAGGTGCATATGAGACACAAAGTATTCCAATGTTTGCTGTATGCATGGCACTGCAGGTTAGCTGAAGTGGTGGGGTGGCATGTAGCAAGATCCATGACCCCAAATTCCTCCCCAAGCCACATGATGTAAAATTGTTTGGAAGAACAAAATGTGAAAGTTAAGAGACACACTCACAAACAGACAGAAATATGCGTGCACACAGGCAATATGTAACTGAATGTCACAATTTTGACAGTCGGGGGCTGAGAGAAAGTGACCTCATTTTGAACATCATCCAGAGACCACCCAGAAGTCAGCAACAGACCTGTACAGCCTGAACACACACAAAAAATCTCCTTCCACAGAAACACACAATGTAATACACGTATTCATACATCACACAGGCAATGTCATACAACACACACACACAAACAATTTCATAAAGTGCCTTTGGTAAATATTCAGACCCCTTCATTTTCTCCACATTTTGTTCTGTTATAGAACATTTGACATTAATCTACACGCAATACCCCATAATGAAACCCCATTGATTTACATTTTTGCCAATTAATGAAATTCTGTTTTTTAACACTGCTCAAAGAAATGTAAGGGAACTCGGAATTATTACAGTTTAAAAACCAAGTCAATCAATATTCAGGTATATCAATTGTCCAGTTAGGAAGCATAAGTGATTGTGAATCAGTGTCACCTGTTTTGGTGGAAATAAAAGCGACAACAGGTGCACTGAAGAGGCAACAGCAAGACAACCCCCAAAAGGGGAATGGTTTTTAAGTGGTGGCCACAGACAATCTCTCTCTATATCCTTCCTGATTGATTTTCCTATAATTTTGTCCTTGTCACTACTGTTAGCATGAGGTGGTATCTGCAGCCCATTCAGGTTGCACATGTAGTCCAGCTCCTCCAGGGTGGCACTTCCATACATGCTGTTGCAAAATGGTTTGCTGTGTCTCCAAGTGCAGTCTCAAGAGCATAGAGAGATACCAGGAGACAGGTCTTTAGAAGGACATCAACTAAGCAGCAGGATTGGTATCTGTAGGAACAGGAGGAGCAGTACCAGAGCCCCATAAAATGACCTTCTGCTGGCTACTGGTATGTCTGTTTCTGACCAAACTCTCAGAAACAGACTCCACGAGGGTGGCATGAAGGTCCAACATCCTCTAACCTGATGTGTGATTTCAGTGTTCCTTGCATTTCTTTGAATAGTGTATATGTACAATGCCTATAAAAAGTATTCACCCCCTTGGATGTTGCTTTTATACATGAAATCATGGTCAATATAATTTGGCTTTTGTGACAGGTATTGACCAAGAAAATGTCTTTAATATCAAAGTGAAAACAGATCTATACAAAATAATATCAATTAATTAAAAATAGATAAGGTAAAGTAGATGATTGCATAAATATTCACCCCCTTCAGGTCAGTATTTAGTATTATGCACCTTTGGCTGCAATCACAGTAATGAGTCTGTGTGGATATGTCTCAATCAGGCTGGCACATCTGGACACTGCAATTTTGCTCCATTCTTCCTTGGAAACCAGCTCAAGCTCTGTCAGGTTGCTCTGGGATCGGGTGTGAACAGCTCTTTTCAAGTCCAGCCACAAATTCTCGATTGAATTTAGATCTGGGCTTTGATTTGGCCACTCCAGAACATTCACCTTGTTGTCTTTGAACCATTTCTGTGTAGCTTTTGCTGTACGCTTGGGGTCGTTGTCTTGCTGGAAAATAAATCTTCCCCCAAGTCGTAGTTCTCTTGCAGACTGAGTCAGATTATCCTCCAGGATTTGGCGATATTTTTCTGCATTAATGTTCCCCTCTACCTTTACAAGCCTTCCAGGGCCTGCTGCTGAGAAGCATCCCCAGGGCATGATGCTGCCACCACCATGCTTCATGGTGGAGATGGTATGTTTGTGGGGATGTGCAGTGTTTGGTGTTCGCCAAACATGGCATCTAGTCTGATGGCCAAAAAGCTCAATTTTTGTCTCATCAGACCAAATAACCTTCTTCCAATTGACCTTGGAGTCTCCCACATACCTTTGGGCAAATTCCAGGCGAGATTTCATATGAGCTTTTTTTAACAGTGGCTTTCACTTTGCCACTCTCCACAGCTTCGACTGGTGACCTGAGCAACAGTTGCAACCTGAGCAAGAGTTGTTTTATGTACAGTCTCTCCCATCTGAGCCAATGAAGCTTTTAACTCCTTTAGAGTGGTGGTAGGTGTCTTGGTGGTCTCCATCACCAGTCTTCTTCTTGCCCGTTCACTCAGTTTGTGAGGATGGCCAGCTCTAGGGAGATTTGGCTTCCATTTCTTAATGATGGATTTAACTGAACTCTGTGGGATGTCCAGTGAGTTGGAAATCTTTTTGTAGCCATTTTTTGATTTATACTTTTAAATTATATTTTCTCTGAGTTGCTTGGAGTGTTTTTTTGTATTCATGTTGCAATTGTAGTAGGAATACTGATGAACCAGAGACTGGACCTCCCAGACACAGGTGTTTTTATACTGAAAACACTTGGCACACATCAACTGCACTCAGGTAATCTCCATTTCACTAATTGTGACACTGCTAGCATCAACTAGCTGGACCTCTGTTGAATTAGGTCAGTCACTTTAAAGGGGGTGAATATGTATGCAAACACTTATTGTACATTTTATATTTTTTATTAATTGACATTAGTTCGTAAAAATCTGTTTTCACTTTGACATGAAAGAAGCTTTTTTTGCAAATTCTTGTCAAAGAGACAAATTATATTGACCATAATTCCATCTACAAAGCAACAAAAAAGGAAAACATCCAAGGGGGTGAATACTTTTTATAGGCATTGTACATGCAAAACCTAGGTTTGCAAAGCTTGTATATACTTCTACAAGCTTTTCACACCTAGATTTGGGCAGTTTCTATCATCTTCTTTGCAGATCCTCTAAGGAACTCTCCATATTTTGCTCTGTTTAAACTCACTGTCGCTGCCACAGAGAAGCATCCCCACAGCATGACTCTCCCACCTCCATGCTTCATCATATTACCCACACATAATACACAACTCAGGCAGGGCAGCCTAGTAGTCATGTGTTGCACCAGTTAATGAAAAGTTGGTCACTGTCCCTGTCTCATTCTGTCCTTGAGCAAGACAGTTAACGCTAAATGCTCTCTGGTCAATGCTATAAATTAGTTTGGTTGTTAATTAATTACCTGTGAAAAAAATATTAAATGACAGCCTGGTAGTTGAACTCTGCCTGGTAGGTGAAATTCTGCTCAAACCCATGGAATAGGTGTTTGCGATGTGTGTCCCTGTGTAGTTGCAAAAATATGTGCAAGTGACTGTGTGTCTAAACCGTATCTCCATCACTCAGCTACAACCCCTAATGATTATTGAGGTAATCCCATAAGGAGCCTCATTTAGCTTTCCTCATGGTCACTGGGTAGAGTAGTTCTTGGGTCTTGGATCCATTCAGCCTTTAATATCATAATAAATATGATTATGTGGACAGGATGGACTTGGGCCACATTATGAATACAGGTCCTGAATGCTTGTTGGCCTGTTTTGGTACAGTTGGACTAAACAGCAGAGTGGAGGTTTGGAAATAACATTTATTTTTAGTTCATGGAAACTAAACCTGCTGGGCTCAGGTACACCCCAAGTTATTGAGTAGTATGCAGTATGATGCAGAACCTGATCAAATGTCACCTGTGTTGTAAAAGGTTATTAATCACTAAGGAACTTGCTTCATTTACGACCTTTAGTGAGTACCCTATCAGGCAGAAATGTCCAAAATCTAAATGGCATTTATGTAATTATACTTGGACATGCACCAAAAGGTGTAGTGAAAAGGTAACTGAAAAACGCAGAACTAAAGTAAGTGACCTAAACAAGCCATTCAGCTCAGGCAGGTAACATGCTCCATATACATTGCCACTAGTACAGAAGATAAGGCTTACTTGGAATGTTGTTCAAGACCATTTTTACTTTAAGGCCCCTTCTTTTATATGGTAATCACATGTCATGTAGTTAAGGTTCTGCCCCTAAGCCATTAGGACTTCAATTTCAATTGATCGAAGATGTGTATGTCTAGTTACTAGTTACTTCAATGTCCAATGATACACGTCATGGGTAACCTAATAGGTCATTTTGACATGTGGGTGCTGAGACCTAGACTAGGCCTATATATAACCACTCTATCCACAGCTGGGTGTGTTGTGAACTCATGTGGCTGAGTGCATTACCTGTCTGGGTGATGTAGTTTAGGCTAGACCCAATGTAAGGTGCCCATTGTGGTCTGAATGAAGCTGAGGGTTCCAGACCCCTGCGTTGTTCTTGGTTGGCTACCACATTTTCCCCTTCAAATACACACTTCATACCTTCCATGGCCACAACTTGACAGGGAAACATGTTGTGCTGAATGTATGATCCATTGGTGCCTTGCCAACAAATAGTTAACACATAACAATCCTTGCCTAATCGGAGTTGTTCAAATTGGAAGAAAACAAATTAAAAGCTCGGAATGATTTGTTTTATTTTGAGGGGCTTCAATTTAAAAGCACATCTTTGAAAATGGTTATCACTTGCTTCCATTGTGAAGAATCTAGTCATTGCGCAGAGGAATCCAAACTAACAACTCTATCCAGAATGTCTGACTGGGCTGTTCTAATAGGTGCGCACCTAGTTCACTGGAGCCATAACGGCGTATTGCCTTTCACACGCTTCTAAAATACACTCTCTGGGCAGTGCCTGAAAGGGTTACTGTTTACCAAAGTGCTTCATTCTGCGCAGTCGAGAGGGGGCGGCTGAGTGGCGCCGCCGAGTCAGAGACGCAGTTTCTAAATCCCCGAGACATCATCAAGAAAGAAGCTGACAGTAAAGCAAAGTAGCCCCCTCCTCCGCTGGCATATTGCCGCTCTTCTATCCTTGCAAAATCCCTTCAGTATATCTGTCACAATAAGTATGCGGCAAGTGTCAAATCTAACTCAGCCAGCAAAGACACAAATCACTTTAACGCGCCCAAGATGTTGTGTTCGCGGAAATTATTCAGCTTCAGTTTTACTACATTAGGTAGGCCTAATGTTATAAACATCGGAAAAACCGCAACTTTTTCAATCGTAGATTGTATTTAAAGAGTAATATAAACACCATAAAATACCTAATTGGAGTAAATTAGTTGTTGCTTTGATTTAATTGAGTTATTCCATGCGTCTAGAGCGCTTTAATTGACCATATCTCTTTAAGTAGCAGACAGCTCAGCTGCTCTCCAATTAATAGTCTGGTAACGTCAAAAACAGTTGACCATTGTTTTATGGTCTTTGTTTTTTTTCGAATAGTGTCATAGGGCTTGAATAGGCGCCTGCCTGCTCTACCTCAACACAACCACTAAAACTGTGCAGCCGAGCTTCCAGGGAATTGCGTAGAACCAGACACTCCTGGCTTGCGTATACACCGCCATTTCATCATCAGACAATGTTTGAAATGTCTGAATCATATTTTACCGTTATGTTAACACATTGGATATGAGAAATCAGCGTCCGCATAATAGTGTGGATGGACACATGGCTTATTTTCTCCGCTTGCTCAAACAAGGATTGCCAGTTCTGTCGACGCTTTTTAGATACGTGTTGTGCGTTACACAACATTAATCACCCGTTTCTAAAATCACAGTGACAGCGTGGAGCGTCAGTAACGTTCCCCCTCCCGATTCATTTCAGCTCGGACATTCTGTGCATTTAGTAACTCCATTCCACTCCACCATGCACGCCCCCTTGGACAGGGAAACACATTTTATAAGCAAATTGCTTGACACTAATGCATGTTGAAAAGATAGACTTTATTGCTAAAACGTGTAACCATAACATTTACACTGATATGTTTACTTTTTATTCATTTTTTTTAGAAATATTCAAGTAGACATCTCCCATAATTTCTGGTATACTCTGCTATTATCTTTCCTTATGATCTATACTCACAATCATTAAAATAATAAATAAAACGTACAGATTTGTTTATTTCTACAATACTATGTATTCCAAGAGCTGAGTTCACGCCTTATATATATATATATATATATATCCTCAACTTTCAATGTATTATTATTGATATTAATATCATACAAAAACTCTAGGCAGCATTGCAGTGAAATAACAGTCAGCATCAATGTTCAGTTGAAAAAAGTTAACTTCTTGGAGAAGTTGTATGCATTCCATCTTTAATTTTTCATAAAAAATAAAAGCTCTTCTTTCTGAAGTGCTTGTGTTCCCCCCAAAACACGTTTCAGGGATGAAATAAAATATGGTCCTGTTCATTTAAAAAAAAAATAGCTGCATTTTTCTTAAATATGTACAATGTTGGCATTTCCATTAAAATGCTATATAAAAAAATAGATTCGCTATGGTGCCCATCTCTGTCCAGAGTTTACAGTGCAATAGAAACCGCTTATTTTCAGCCTCCTTTCCGACCCTACTCCTTCCATTGAAACTCAACAAGAGCACTTGCACTCCGAGATGATTGGGTATTGCACCGGTATCCACGTACAGTACTTCTGTCTTAAAAACCCTTGACAATACCACCGGAGGAAAGTCTTGGTGATTGACTTGACGGGTTTGCAAACCATCCCCTCCGGGAAGGAACAAGAGCGCTCATTTAAGCAGTTGCCCTCCTTGATGTAGCGTGGCCAGAACCTCACGCCCAAATCCTTCCAGGTATACACCACTGGACAGTGCGTATACGTCCAAAGCCACTGCAGAAATTTCCTGCGGGCCTTCTTGCCCACTTTTACCCGCTTTCCGTAGGGGGTCTCTGCGAGATCCAATTTTTTAATCTCGTTGGGCATGGGCCCATGCAGTTTAATCTGGGTGTCTTGCACAGAGAGGTTCACCATCATAGGCGAGCTGATGGACATGAAGTTGGGATCAAAGTTGCTGCCGAGTTTTTTCCGCAGAGTCCTCTCAGGCATGTCCTGTTCCCGGGGATCGTATTCCGGGTCGGGGTGCTCCCTGATGTCTGGCACGGGAAGGTGCTCGCTAGGCGATGGGCGCAGGCGTAGATAATGTTGAGAAACTCCAAGGTGAATGGACACCACCAAATACACGAGTATCGTCTGTGAGAAGCCCATTTTTATCTTCTTCTGGTGTATTCAAAATTTATAGATTTTCACCGTTACTGTGCACTTTGAAATGAGTAACCTGGGGGCTGCATAAATAGTCGAAGTAGAGGCACGAGCAAGACTATACTTTTAATAGACCACGTCGGGTTTGAATAACATGGAGTTTCTTTATAGGGATGCTTACCAATATGCCTCTTAGATTTGCCTGCTGATGCAATCTTGTAAAAGGCAAAGGGTGCCTCTTCTTTGAAAAAAGGGGGGGGGGGGGTTGTCTTTACCAAAAACAGCACAAAACACAATAGTAAAACTCTTTTCACCCAGTCTCCCGTTTCAATCTTTTCCTCAAATTCACTTTGGGGTTCTTGTGGTTGTCATGGTTACGCTAGGGACACTCAAAGCCACGACAAATTGTCTAGACTGGATGACAGTGGGTGAAGCGAGAGCTGCATGGAATGAAATGTTTCTAAAGATCCGCGTTCTCCTCAGAGACAAAATAGATCCCGAACGCCCCGAGAGAGAAGGGCGCACAAAAGAGTACTTCACCAAGTTTTAAATGTCACGGTCCCGGCAATGAGGGCTGTCTTGGCCAATGTTATTTTTACGCACGACTTCTATAAATGTGGCTTTTTCAACGTGGCCAAAAGCGTTTGGGTTTAAGAAAGTCCAAATTCAAGCGCAGAATCCCATGAAGTGAGAGGTCGTGCGACTTACTATTCAGTTCCAGCCAAAGTCCGTTCTGTTAGAAGCTCACTGAAATTGCCCACAAATTCAGATGTCTTCTCTTTGGAAAAATGCACCTACGAAAGCAGAACCATTTTTCGGTTCTAAGTAAAATGTCTATTCAAACCAAAATATAACTAAAATATAGTCCTCCAGGACGCACGTTTGATTTGCGCACAGAATGTAACCTAACAACAGAGACACGGTTACAAATCAAAAACTGAAACGATTAAAATGCATATGCAGACGCAAATGCTAAAAAGCCAGTTTAAGTTCAGTCCAGATTTCCCTTTTCAACTTGAAGACATTGATGCTTGCTCAATTGATATTATAAAGTTCCACTGCCGTTGCATGCTCAAATCAGTCCGAGTTCGGCAGTCTTTTGTCCCGTCAGTGTTTGCGTTAATTCCTGGGAGAGAATCTTTACTCCTTTGATAGCTGATAGGCTACAGTAGCTCCTACTTTCTCGCTCCTACTTTAGGAAGTCTGAGACTTGGCGCTGAGCGTCTCTTTGCTTAGGCACACTGTGTGTGAGTGTGTCTGTTGCGAGCTGTGCTCAATCCCAAGTTAAATATCCCCCTCCGACCGTACAAAGTGTCAGCGGGTCCTGCCCACCACTGCCACTTTTACTATGATTGACAGCACCCCTCGGCCCCCTCCCCTCACAGAACGTGGAAAATATCGGCCACAATCACACTAGCCACAGGGTCCTAAAGAAACCTATTTATCACTGACAGACGCATTACATTTCAAACTGTGATGTAGCCACGTTTTGCTTTATCACCAAAATAAGATTGTAGCCTAGTATATAGCACTAGGGCAATGCTCTCCTCGCAAGCTGCATGTCACTGCTAGGCTGCTCATCGGAACTGTTTCAGCTATGACTTTCAGAAACGCTCAGGAGTTACAAAGATCATTACGCTGTCAATGTTTAATTAAAGCAACATGCAATTAAGGTTTACCGAGTTTATAACATTCCCCTGAGAATGGTGGGAAACGTTTAGAATAGTGTCCGATGGGGTTCTAACGGAAAACGAGCATCAAGTTCTGCCTTTGTTCACAAGGACCTCTGTCCGCACACAGGAATTCGCTGTTTGAACTTTAGGGTCAGAAAATAAGCGCGCAATTAAAGCTATAAATGGTCGTGGATAGCCTTACTAAACGTTACCTTTCCCATGCTGACTAACCGCAGTGATTAGAGGATCATGTTTGCCCCAAAGGTTTCAGTTGAAAAATGTGGAGCTGCCAAAAAAAATGCAACCGATACGAAGAACATTATTTCACACATAGCCCCGAGCAGGCGTCATTATACACAGGCTTTATTAAACAACATTTTTGCATTGTCATTTAATTTTCACAGCCAAAATACTTGTAAGACACATTTGGCTTGGTCACATATTTTGGTATATTGCTACTTCTAACGCAAACAACATTATTTCATTCGAGGCTATTTGATCAATTGGTCATTTGCAGTGTCTATTATAATTTTCATTATTTGACAATAACAATGCTTTTTACTCAGTGAATAGACGGATGTGGGATTGTGGTAATGTCATGATCGTATTGTGGTCACTAGGGGGCGTTGATCCAGCGTGCAGAAATCACAGGACAGTCACAATTCCTTATCAATGGGGAGAGCGTGGATTAATAGTTATGTCGTTACATTGTGATAACGTCTAAATTTAATAATTTCCCATTTCTGCATTACTTTCTCGATCTTAAAAAAACAGAACAGCGCATGTCAATTCTGGAATGTGATCATTCATGTCAAATCACTCATTGCTTCTGTGTAATTGCGAGACAGATACAATTTCAGAGGAAAGCATAAAAGTTCCACAACTAATTGGTGTTAAAACAATGTTGGACAATGTTGGATGTTGTTAGCAATGCTTTCACGCGCGGAAGTGGCAAAGGACTAGCTGTCAAGGCGGCTAATGATTGGTAACCATTCAGTAGCGGAGGACCCAGGCAGTGCTGGTTCCTGTAGACGCTTGCTGATGTCCAGCAGGGAACATAGGGGAGCGGAGGACAGGACAGGGGTGCCCAGTGATCTCAATCCAGGGAGCTGCTCTTCCCACTACGCCCACCCCCTTTATGCCGGCCCAGCGCCAAGCCCCCCCCCCCCCCCCCGGCTAATTACCTTGGATAAAAAGAGGACCAAAGGAGACTGTGTGCGTCGGGGGGGCGGGTCCCAGCAAGCGCCAGGGGGACCAGGCAGTAGCAGGTCGCTGTGGACCGGCTAATTAAATGATGTGATAAACGGACCGGGCTCGCTTTAACGAAGCCAGCCGCGCCCAACGGGGCCGAGTGTGTGCGAGAGAGGGTTGGGCGCACACGGGGTCGGCAGCCGGGGGTTGGGGGTGGTGCTTGGGGGGGCGGGGGGGGGTGTCCCAGGGGGGGTTGGTGCCGAAAATTGGCCTTGTATAACAAGGGGACTTAGCTCTTTGGTTTTCGCAGCGATTTTTCACGCTTCCTTAGTCCACAATGGGACGCACGGCGAGGGTGCATCAGGGGGGCGGGGTCGTCCCGGGCACGGATGGAGAACCCCCCACCCCAACCCCCGCCCCCTGACGATCCATACAAACGGACTGCTTCCCAAGGAAGGCCCACTGGGAGATTAACCAGCGCAGGCTGCAGGCCCAGCCAGACTGGCTGACTAGGGTCCTAGGGTCCTCGGGGGACCGCAAGAATGGTACTGAAGTCGGGGGGTGGGGGGGTTGGGGGGGGGGGGGG
>JACXGK010010908.1:0-17029 GCA_016801125.1 Novumbra hubbsi
CAAACAATAAACCACACCGGGTGTGGCTGGAAAATGAACCTAAGTAGGCTCCCCAATCAGAGTCAACTGAATGCAGCTGCTCTGACTGGGGAGCCCACAATGGCATGGAGATGGCTAGAGGCCTCTCCATGTGCCATGCCCTGAATGGGAGCCCCAAAGCATAGAGATGGCTAGGGGCCCGCATCCAGGACATGACAGTTCAGAGAGGAATGTCTGGTTGGGTTTATAATAAAGAAATAAATGCATTCTGACACTGTACAATGTGGCAAATTTGACAGTTTGATATCTACAACTCTTGCAGTATCTGTTCTTCAAGGTTTAAATGTTGGGCTGCCCTTTTCTTTGTATTTGTTAACATGTTGCAATTGCCGGTTACTCCCTCATCCACCATTTATGCTGATTATCCTGTATACAATTCACCCCTCACTAAATAATGAATTTTCCACCAATATTGCTTAAATGATATCCAACAAGTCTTCTTTGAATCTTACTCCAAAAAGATCTATTTAATGTAATCAGAGACTACCATAACCAGCCTCAAACATCCTTTTCCTGAATGGATCGGAATTAGAATGGAACCTACATATCCCTTAATATATGGCTTAAGTGCCCACTGTCATTCAGAGCCAATATCACTCAAGTCTGAAGTGAATCCAGAATTCGTTTCTTGTTCTGCAACAAGAAATCCTTCAACCAGGCTGCCATGTCAAAATTCCCAACCTGCCAATCCTAGGATATGGTGACGTAGTCTACAGGCCTGCCACTTAAAATCTCCTCAATGAATTTGATTTATTTTACCACACACCCGTTCATTTTGTTATCGGTGCCCCATTATAACCATATCACTGTAACTTTTACAGCCTTGTTAAAAATGGCTTATACTACATACACAATGCCATAAACACAATATTTACCAGCACATTTTAGGTAAATTCCCTGTCTATCCTATTCCAGTAGTTCTCAAACTTCTCCTGGGGACCCCGAGCCGTTCCTTGTATTCAATGTATTTCAGATATAACAAATCTGAATAAACTATGAAACTAATGATTAAGACCTAAACAGCTTAAATACGGTTCATTAGTTCAGGGTTACAACACAGTTGTGAGTGCGCTGGGTTCCTCTACAAGGGGTTTGAGATCTTCTGTCTTAGTACACTCTTTAACATCTGCTACTCCTATAGCAATCTGCTCTCTAAACAATTACTTATGAAAGAAACATGATGATTTTTACGCTGACAGCATCCATTGCGCAGATGGATATGTCAGAATCAGAAAAACTTTATTGCCATGTACATTTACACATACAAAGAATTTTCTTTGGTGCTATGGTTCATGACAGAAAAACACAGTAAGTAGTATTAGGTAAAGTGCAATGTGCATGTAGGAAGTCCAGAGAAGTGCATTAATGTAATGCATTTTGTAGAATTAAAGTTATGAGTATAAGTTATGGGGCAGAGAGTGTCAATGTCAGTGGGGGTCGTCTAGCCTTGTTGAGGAGACCAGCTGCTGATGGTCAACTTCATTTCCAACTTCGAGTTCCGTTTCTTTTTTTTTTCTTTTTTCATGTATTTTTTGCATTATCTGATGTCTTGTTTGAGATTTTCTGTCTGAAAAACCTTCATGAGTTTGGTGTCACCCTTGGAGAGTAAGAGGGACAACTTCCATGCCATCTAAGAGGACGTTTTTGGAGAGGCCGGTTTAGCGACAGTGTGCCGGGTCAGAGCACAGAAGGACACATGCACCCATTACCGACCGCTACACTGCAGCATCTTCACTCAGGTGAGGGAGCGGTTCAGGGATGTGTTTGTGTTTTGTGGCTGTTCTTGTGGTGACTGGCTGTGTGTTCACTGGTGCCGGCAGTTGTGGGGACAAGATGGGAGTGGCTACCAGACCTCTGACGCGGCTGCACCTGCCGGTGATTTGCTGCGCACCATATGTAAAGGAGTTGTTTTGTGTTTGAGACCTGCTCTCATCTGTGACATGAACTGGTGTTCTTTGGCAAATGCCAAACAAGCTGCATGGTGCTGAACAGTGAGCACTGGCCTCACTAGATGACGTTGGGCCCTCATGCCACCGTTTGGTCAGAAACATGCACACCAGTAGCCTGCTGGAGGTAATTTTGTAGGGTTCTGGCAGGGTTTGCACCTCACACAAAGGAGCAAATATCAATCCTACTGCTGGGTTGATGCCCTTCAATGGCTCTGTCCAGCTCTTCTTGCGTAACGGCACATCGCCTGGTTTTCTCCTCCATGCTCTGTTCTGCCACGGCCATCCTGGAAGAGCTGGACTACCCGTGCAACCTGAATGGGCTGCAGGTACCTTATCATGCTACCAGTCGTGACAAGGACAAACGCAAAACTAGAGAAGCGTCAGTCAGGGAGGATAAGGAGAGAGCATTTGTCTGTGGGCACCACCTGCAAAGCCATTCCCTTTTTGGGGTTTGTCTTGCTGTTCCCTCTCCAGTTATCACTTTAATTTTCACCAAAACGTGTTACATTGATTCACTATCGGTTATACCCACTAACGGGACAAATTGATATCCCTGAAGATTATTTGACTTGGTGTTATACTGGGATGATTATGTGTTTCCCTAATTGTTTTGATAAGTGTGTATTGGGTAACACTCTTAAATATGCTTCTTAAGAGAAAAAGCATTTGGCTCAAGCTGTTGGTCTGTCTCTAATCTCTATTCAATCTCTATTCTTCATTGGGCCAGTCTATTTTTACTGGAACATATATTAAGACAAGCATATTTCTTCTTTGACCTAGGCCTCAGAGCCTAGACAATTCTAATCCATTAATTTTCACAATCATCTATTTTGCCCTACATAAACAATTGGTTTATATGCACCCAGAGTAACCTGTCATTCAAGTATCATTTGTGTTATGATTCAGCAAATGTTATAAAATACTTTTATGTTCTCATGAAATAATGGAATGTAATTACATCCTGCAGACCACAAATACAGGGTAATGCCACTTCCCAAATCTTAATCTAATGACGGGGAGAATGTATGAACACAAAACAACAATTGCTTAAGATGTGAATATAAAAAAGCACTTTTGCTTTTTGTCTAGATCAGTGTTTCTCAACGGGGGTGGTAGCACCCCCCAGGCGGTGTTCAGATAAAATATTGCAGCCAGCGCCCCCCGTTTTGCACAGAAACTTCACAACAATAGGAGTTTACATTTTCAACAACTTGCAAAAACCTGTGGTCTGCCACATTAAAACCTGATAGTTCCGTCAGCTTCTTTTGGCGTAGCTCTGTGCTGCCTTCACTAGAACATGACATCAGAGTCTTATCTATAACATTTCACTCGAATGGCGTTTACTGTGTAAACTCTGGAAAATGTACCTCTTTTTGTCAGGGTTTCGCCCTGACCCAATCCTACACGGCCCAGCGCACCATCAGGTGGCCGTAACGTGTAAATGCACCTCAGTCACTAAGCACCAACCGCTCACACCTGTCTCCCATCTCCCTCATCAGTGCCCTATATAAGCACCCCAGTTTCGCTTGCCCATTGCCAGTTCAAACACAGTGCTACGTCAGGTAACCCCTACGTCTCTCTAGTTTTTTGGCTCCTGCGTATTTCGCAGTTGGTTTTGGCATTCCAGTCTGTTTTCAATTTAGCGATAGATATAAAACTACGTTCGTTCAGCTCATTTCACCTGAGCATTTCCCGTCAGCATCGCCGGTCTCCATTCAACCCATATCATCCCTACTGATCATCCATACTTAGCTCCTTCACGTCAAGCGTTTGGGTCCCTATAATCTCTCCGTTCATCCGAACCCTTACAGATTGAACTGGCAACCATAGACCCAGCCGACCCCATTCACCATGCCCTTCACGCAAAGGGCGCCGCCATCCAACGACATGAGAACCTACTACAAAACCTGTCGGACACTCTCACCGAGCTAGTAGTCACTCTACGGAGCGAACGACAGCAGGAAAGGCAGACTGACAGGACCGGTCCTAACCACCCGTCTTCTTCTTCCACCCCGCCAGTCCATCGGGAACCACATGTCGCTCCTCCTGAGCGCTTTACGGGTGAGCCAGGTCAGGTTCGTCCGTTCATATTGCAATGTTCGCTACTGTTTGAACAACAACCACTCACCTACCCTTCAGACAGGGCGAGGATATCGTACTTGGTCAGCCCTTTCTCCTGCAGGGCCCTTGCTTGGGCCTCTGCTATTTGGTTGTCAGAGAGCCCACTCTGTTCCTCCTACGGGCGGTTCACCGAGGAGTTATTGAAAGTCTTTTCCCAACAGGAGGGGGAAAAGGAGGCAGGACGGCAGCTCCTTAAGCTCCGTCAAGGGACGCGCAGTGTAGCGGCCTATTCTATTAATTTCCGGATCCTTGCAGCTGAGAGTGGCTGGAATAACGCTGCCTTGCAGGGTGCGTTCCTGAACGGCCTCTCGGAGACCCTTAAAGACGACCTCGCCTCCAGAGAGGAGCCGGAAACCCTGGACCAACTGATAGCGCTGGCCCAGCGAGTCGATTATCGGATCCGCAAACGACGGCGTGAACGGATTCCCGCACACCATTCCCGCGCATCCGCGCCACTGTCTCAGACCAGACACCTACCCACAGACACTGAGGTGAGACATCCACGAGACCCTGAGTCTGAACTGGAACCCATGCAGCTGGGATGGACACGCCTCTCCAGGGCCGAAAGAGCACGTTGCATGGCCGATGGGGCGTGCCTGTACTGCGGACAGAAGGGGCATTCCCTTTCATCTTGCCCAACGTTACAGGGAAACGTCACTGCCCCGCCGTAAAGGAGGAGTTATGGACGGGCAAGGCGCAAACCTCCTCCTCCCCTACGGAAGATCTAGAGGCTACCATCCACTGGGCCACGACCACCCTACCCGTACGCGTCCTCGTCAACTCCGGCGCGGACAGTAATTTTATGGACAAGGGACTTGTCGAGCAGAATGACATCGCCTGTTCTCCCGTTGCGCCTCCCGTGACAATTCGGGGACTAAGTGGCTAAACAATTGCCTCCGTAGTTCTCCAAACCATCCCTCTCCAACTGGTCCTTATATCCGCGATTCGCTTTCTTCTGGAATCATCCGTCCCTCCTCCTCCCCTGTCGGTGCAGGGTTCTTTTTTGTCGGGAAAAAAGACGGCTCACTACGTCCCTGCATAGACTACCGGGCTCTCAATGCCATTTCAACTCGTAACAAATAAAGTAAAGACAACATACCACTGGACCGAGGAGGCCGAGAACGCTTTCCAAGAGCTGAAGAGAAGATTTACTTCCTCTCCCGTTCTCGTGCAACCCGATCCGGCACTCCAGTTTATCGCTGAGGTCGATGCGTCGGATACAGGCGTGGGAGCTGTGTTATCGCATAGCACACCAGGGGACCAAAAACTCCATCCATGAGCCTATTTCTCTAAGAAACTGTTCCCCACGGAAAAGAATTACGAAATCGGGAATAAAGAGCTACTGGCAGTTAAACTCGCATTAGAGGAATGGCGTCATTGGCTAGAGGGTGCGGACCACCCGTTCATCGTCTGGACGGACCAGAAGAATTTATCGTATCTACACTCCGCCAAACGACTAAACTCGAGACAGGCCGTTGGGCACTGTTCTTTGGACGTTTCCGATTTCAACTTACTTACCGCCCCGGATCCAGGAACACAAAACCTGACGTACTCTCCAGGATGCACACCCCGGATGATACTGACGAGGTGCCAGCTTCAATGCTTCCCCCTTTCTGTCTCCGTGCGGGCCTCACCTGGGACATAGAAAAGACCATCAGGCGCGCACAACAGCAGCAACCGGACCCAGGTACTGGACCTCGCAATCGACTGTTCGTTCCCGACGCAGTTCGTACGTAGGTCCTCACTTGGGCTCACACCTCCCGTGTTACCTGTCATCCGGGCGTGAATCGCACTCTGTCTTTCCTTCGCCGTAATTTTTGGTGGCCAACCATGGCCAAGGACGCCGGGGAGTACGTTACCGCTTGTACTGAGTACGCACGCAACAAGACATCCACGCAAGCACCTGCCGGTCTCCTACACCCCCTGCCGGTGCCAAGTCGACCCTGGTCCCACATCTCAATGGACTTTATCTCCGGTCTCCCTCCCTCGAACGGTATGACCACCGTCCTCTCAATTATTGACCGCTTTTCGAAGATGGCACATTTCGTGGCCTTGACCAAACTCCCGCCCGCGAAAGAGACTGCTGACCTCCTCGTTTCTCATGTCCTCCGCCCACATGGTATACCCCACGATGGTGTCGGACCGCAGTCCCAAGTTCGTCTCGTACGTTTGGAAGGCCTTTTACCAGGGCCTGGTGGCAAGTGTTAGTCTATCCTCCGGATATCACCCCCAATCAAAAGGTCAAACTGAACGGGTCAACCAAGAGCTGGAGGCTGCCCTCCGTACGGTCACTTCTGCGAACCCTGCCAGCTGGTATAACCACCTCGTTTGGGTGGAATATGCTCATAATACGCTGGTGTGCTCCTCCTCCGGGCTGTCTCTTTTTCATGCCTGCCTGGGGTATCAACCCCCTTTGTTTCCCTCGCAGGAGGTGGAGGTCGCCGTTCCGTCTGTCCAGGCGCACCTCAGGCGTTGTCGACGTCGACGCACGGCGCTGCTGCGCGCCTCCGCTGCCTCAAAACGCTTCGCGGATCGACGCTGTTCGCTTGCTCCTACCTACGTACCCGGGCAGCAGGTATGGCTCCTGGCAAAGGACCTGCCCCTCAAGGTGGAGGCTCGTAAATTAGCTCCTCGTTATGTCGGTCCCTACTCCGTGGAAGCGGTCGTCAATCCCTGTTCTGTCCGCCTCAAGCTGCCCGCATCCATGCGTGTACATCCCGTCTTCCATGTCTCGCAGCTCAAACCCGTCTCCTCCAGTTCTCTCTGTCCCGCGCCCCCGGCTCCTCCTCCTCCTCAGATGATCGACAACCACCCTGCCTACACCGTCCGTCGCCTTCTGGACGTGCGTCGACGGGGTCGCGGCCTGCAATATCTGGTTGATTGGGAGGGTTATGGACCCGAAGACCGCAGCTGGGAACCCCGGTCCCGGATTCTCGACCACTCCCTCATCCGGAACTACCATCGTGCTCACCCTGGCCGTGTCGGGAGGCCGCCAGGTGGCGTCCGTTGACGGGGGGGTCCTGTCAGGGTTTCGCCCTGACCCAATCCTACACGGCCCAGCGCACCATCTGGTGGCCGTAACGTGTTAATGCACCTCAGTCACTAAGCACCAACCGCTCACACCTGTCTCCCATCTCCCTCATCAGTGCCCTATATAAGCACCCCAGTTTCGCTCGCCCATTGCCAGTTCAAACACAGTGCTACATCAGGTAACCCCTACGTCTCTCTAGTTTTTTTGCTCCTGCGTATTTCGCAGTTGGTTTTGGCATTCCAGCCTGTTTTCTATATAGCGATAGATATAAAACTACGTTCATTCAGCTCATTTCGCCTGAGCATTTTCATCGCTCGTTACATCCAAGCTCATTCCCGTCAGCATCGCCGGTCTCCATTCAACCCATATCATCCCTACTGATCATCCATACTTAGCTCCTTCACGTCGAGCGTTTGGGTCCCTATCATCTCTCCATTCATCCGAACCCTTACACTTTTTCTTTGTATTAGCCTGTTTCTCTTAAAGGTGTTCATTTCTCTGAGGGATACACTGTGCATGCCTTGTTATCGCAGTGGTTCAACATTAACAGGAGGGATATTTCGCTGTTGGGCCTCCCTTAAAAGCAACTTGGCATTCGGCATCCAGATTCACATTAAAACACTTCTCAGTAAAAGTAGCTTTGTTGACGAGACTGCCATACAGCATTGCCAAAGCATATGAACACAACATATTGTCTATGACTTAAAGACACTGTTAAAGTCCAAAACATTGAACCTGAATAAGGCTTATTTTTTTCTTGAATAGAACAAAACAATGTCAAACCAAACTCCATTAAAAATCTGCTATAATCATGGCTCAACAACGCTTGTCCGGGAGAAACACATTTTATGTTCGGACAAGTGATCTTCCTCTTGCAGTTGTCTGACGGACAAGTAAAAAAAAAGATCTGTGTGTATTAATATCTGCAAAAAAACAGGTATAATATAGAAGTATAATTTATTTTTACATGGCATTTTTGTTCCATACGGAACGAATACATCTGTTGTTTGTCATTCAATCATGTGCTTATTTGATGATTCTTGATTATAACAATAGTAACAATAATAATCATAACAATAATAATTACAGTCATAATAATGAATACTCAATTACTCAATACGCAATTATCCTAAATCTTATTTTGTGGGGGCGTTTGGGAACCTGGGTAGGAGGGTGCTGTCCAAAAAAGTTTGAGAACCACTGGCCTAGATAATCCCAGTTTCAAATTTGACTCAGAATTGTAGTGCTTTGGAGGTGGAGTGCTTGAATGTCTTTCATTATGTCACATTTGACCTTGGAGAAGAGTCTCTAAAACATTATTGTTAAAGACTGCAAGGAAGATGCACTTTTGAAAAATATATGATTTTTTTTGATTGGATACGACTACAAATACCTCTTGTTTAGAACCAGTCCTCTGTCTCTCATTCTTGCTTTTTTATACTTAATTTCACATTACTAACATTAAAGTGTGGATAAGTACCGACCTTTTCCCACTCATGGTCTACAACCTCCAAGAAACAGATTGCAGCCAGCATAGTGCCTTTACGCTTGTCACCAAGCTTCAAACATATCTTCCTGTGCATCTAGTAGCTTGCAGTGATGAAAAAGTCTGACATGAAAAGGTACAGTTTCTGAAAAAAAATTACATGCAGCCTCAGGTACAGTCTTTAAAGCATCGACAGGGTTTGAGGCAATGTGAACATAGAACTGCAATACACCAGCAGAAGCAGCTGTATGTTTTCCAGTCATTACCAATGCCGTAGCATATCTCTGTCCCAGAGGACTGCTTCTCTACTCCAGCCTATATGTCTCAAGGCAGTTGATGATCTATCTTGTCAGTCTCACAGCAAAAACAACTTACATTCTCATGTTCTTTTCCATTATAATAATATCTCAGAACCAATTGTTTTTGTTTCCTTGTTCTTAGTTTCATCAGCCAGAACAGTGAATGCCTCAGTTTCCTTGACCCCATTGATTGATATTACACTGGACATTCTCCGCCAAACACGTGAGACACTCCTTCTGTATTTTATTGCTTGTGTACTTCACAATTCATTTAAAAATGTTTTTGCAGTACTGGGTCACACTGCTGTTTCTTCTAATATGGACAGAAAGTTGCCTCTGTTTTTAAACTATTCTGACTCAATGACGATATTCTCATTGTGCAATGTGTTGTCTAGCAGTGAGCAGGAGCAGTAGCATCGTTTCTTTACAGTCACAATTCCACATATAAATGCAAAACAATTGGCAAAAACTACTGGATTTGTCAATATTTAATCTGTCAAATGTGCCGACTAAATTTGACCAAAGTCTGAGGTCGAACACAAATAGTAAAAATGTATCCAAATGGGAACGAGAGCTATCTGTCACTGTGGCCACTGCACTGCTGTTAAGCCCTCTCTGACATTGATCTTCTTTCTCAATGGTCTTGATGTAAACTTTTTTATGGGCTGCTTTTAAAATGCTATGTACTATGATTAGTATGCTTATCTGGTATTGAAAACAAACTGTAACTGATACATTATCAGTTTGTTTTAATGTTAATGCATAATTTGCTTTAGATAATTATTTAAATGCAAATCGTTCACTAAATCAAATGAGTATTTGGACCATTGCAATAACGGTTTGAATACCATTGTCACGGCGCCTCCTGATGCCGTGCCCTCTCCTGGTCGCGTAGCACCCCGGGCGTTCGACGTCGCCGGCCTTTTAGTTGCCATCGTACTCGTATGTCCTGTTTTCCCATGTCTCGTGAACGCACCCTTCCTGATTACCTGCCAGCTGCATCTAATGTAGTTGCCTACTTAATCCCCTGTGTGTCTTGTCTCTGTGTCCGTGATTGTTACCTGTTATGTGTATACGGTCGTAGTTGTTACACAACCTAATTTCAATGAGACAATCTGAATTACTACATCCTGTAATAAAGGGATTCGTCAACCTACTGCCTGCGCATTGGTCCACTCAATTCACACCTCTCACAACCATCCCTCCCTTTGATGTCTTATTTGTTTCATTGCCTAACATCTTCCTAAAGAATAAACAAGCCTTTCAGTGTCATACATGCTACCAAAATATGTACAGTATATGCCAGGTACCTTACAATCTACCCTGTTATCATGTTTTGTTAGTTAGCTTACTAGCTGGCACCACATCCTCATTTTGGTGGAGTTCAAGTTATCCTTCCTTATACCCAGCCAGTACACTTTTTTATGTGAAATAGGGTGTGAGTCAATCACTCTTTGAGCTCTGCAGTGTCAGCATCTGCATTTCGACCATCTCAGTGGGTCTGGCATATACTAGGTACAGAGTACACTTTGAGGCGAGGTAGTTGCCCGTTGAATGTTCATTTAAAAGTGCGCAACTGAGATGGCGCCAACGCCGTGTACATGAGGCAACATTAGGTTGATTTAATAGCTACAGATATATCGCTACTTCAGGTATAAGCATTATGTATTTACACTTGCCAACACTGGTGATATGCTGAACATTATTTCATTACAAAGGTATGCTGCAGTTTGACATTCTCTTTTCTTCCTTTCACAGATGAGTAATGTGTAGCAGCTTTAAAAAAGACACACACAGAGGGAAGGGGATTGAAGCGCAGAAAGTGGTTATGATGTTGTGATAGATAGCCTACTACTAAACAGTCACTGTTACAGAAAGAAAACAGTACCAAGAGTACTATTTATTGTAGTCTAGACATGCGTTTGCGTCAGTAATTACTACATGTTTCTACAGGAAAACAAACATGCATGTCCGGAGTACAACATTTCCTTTATAGTATATAAAAATGTATGGTACTATCCAAAAATATTTTTGATCTGTTATTAAAATTTAACAAGCTAACATAAGCCAATATTTTTTTTGCAAAACTAAGTAAGCAGTCTGTTATATATCTGAATGATAAGCATTTATGCAGTATTATTTTGTATTACTTAGCAATGTTTGTGCAGAACTGCTATTTTTGTCTTTGTGCCATCAAGAAGCATTTTCTTGGTGGAAAATGAATCATGCACACAGCGCTTGTAATGACATGGGAACTAAGGCTCTGCCCTGGGGAGAAATACAGTGTTTTTAGGGAGACCTGTCAGCATTCATATCTTAGTCATCATTTGAAAAATTATATTTTAATGACAGAGGTGCCGCCAATGTTACCTAGTACCTTTTTGTGTTTTTTTTTAGACAGACAGAACTGCTGTATAAGTTAATGGAGGAGAACAAAACACTAGTCCAGTCAAAAAGCAAAGCAGAATAAATTTCCCTCAAATTGTCAGCACACCAATGCAATGAATATGCCTTGGTCAGACAATATATATGTGCAGCCACACCTCAGTATTTTGATCTATAATCAAAATATGACACACTATAGTTAATAAATTCGCACCCACTAAGATAAAATTGTTTTTTGTGCTACTAGAACTTAACTTCCAACCAGGTTATACCAAATACATTTAGTAATTCATTTACATACCAGTCGTTCATTTATTTAACCTACCTGTTCCAGCCTTTCTCCATAGAGTACCAGAGCATTACAATGTAACTTAAAGTCAAGTGAAATTGGAGTATAGTGCAACCTCTTCCACCCCAAGCAGTTAGTATTTAAATAGTCCAGTGATCTCCAGTGATGTAACATTTTTAGGAAGAATCTATATCAAAAGAGCAGAAACAAGCTTACTTAAAAGGAGCCCACAAAGCAACACAGTGGTAAAAAATTGGTTTTAGAGAGCACACATTATTATTCAAAACATCATCATAATTCGACAGGTATTTGAATACCATTAAGAAAAACAACTGTTGATTTTTTGTTCCCCCAGATTTGAGCTACACAGAAGCTATTATTGAGTGGGTGAGCTGCTAGGAGCTCTTATTGCAATTCCCTGCTCGCATACTTCTTTGGCACATTAATTAATTGAATTAATTATTTCCCCAAAAAATGTTTAAGGCTTCTAGGTGCAGACAAAACATCTATTCTTAAAACGTATCTGATGAAAACAGTGAGGAATAAAGGATTCCCTGAACAAAATAGCTCACTGAAAATTAATACAGTGCATAAATAATTCAGTGACTTCCGGGTTTCTTATGAAATGTTTTTTTCATCTTACTGAAGAGAAAAACACAAAAATAAAAATGTCTTATTCAAAATATAGGGATATAAGTATCCCAAATCTGTAATTACTTACAGTAACACAACTATCATAGTGTTCACATTTTCTGAAAGACTAAATCTGCTATGATTGGATATATTGGAAACAAACTGTTGTCAGATTATATCTAAAAATGCACCTTGTGGTTTACTGCTGAAGCTGAACCTGAAAGTGTGTGTGTGCATGTGTTCACGTGTGTGTAGGTGGGTGTGTGCCTGCCTACCTACAGGCCAACTGTGTGTAACTGATTGTAGTATTTTTACAGTACTTTCTAAAATGTGTCAATAATGGATTAACTCTCAAACAAAATTTAAACATGACATTTAGCTGTGTTTACTATTTCTTGACAAATGACAAACAATATACATGTAACAATGCCTGGGGCAAATATTGGTATGTTTAATTGACAACAAACACCAATGCAAATATTTCTAGAGTACACAAAAAGAGAAAGGGATACCTTGAGATGAAGTGATGTATGCAGAGTTTCTGAAGGGAGGAAATTAATTAGATCTTTTAAAAAACAACAAGCCTTCAGGTCCAGAATGGGTGACTATTATTGTCAGAAACAAATGTGGTAATCTGATTGGAAACAAAAAGTATTTAAATAAAACCATTTGTCAAACATTTTCTTAACAAAAAATATACAACAACATAATAAATTGACTTAAACGCACATTTTCAAAAATGCTGAATTACGAAAGTGAGGAGAAATAAATAAAAAAGGGGGCTGGTAGACTAATATATTTACCAGCACTACAGATTTTTTTCCAGCCCAAAAAAATAAATAGCTTTTTACTATCCAAATTTGCTATTGGTAGTATTTACCATGTCATCTTGGTCATGTATACGATTCTCAATCAAGATAAAGGTAGGGTGCTGCTATAATGGTAAAAACATTCAATTGAGTTTAACTGTTTCCAGACTCAGGTGTAACACATTAGAATTAATACATTCCATGGTATTCGCCTTTAAGTGCAAGATAGGCAATGTATTAAAGACTTAATATATCAAATAATATAAATGAATATAAGGAATGAACTAACACAGCCCGAACCCGTTGAGGCATGGACTTCACTAGAAGAGTTTTGCACTACGGAGACACGACAGGTATCAAAATGTAAGTCTCATTTTTGTTTGCGTTGCTAATGGTTTTGTTGCAAGGTTTAGGAAATATTCATGTTTTTTTGGCAAAAACATAGCCACACTGAACGCCGGTTACCTAGCAACTTATGTAACTCAAACTTTCTAGAATGAGGCAGTGAAAATGGCTGCCGGTTCTGAAGTTTGCAAGTAATGTTAGCTAGCTACAGTATTGTTGATGCAGAGACAATGAATTGGCTTCGACCATGGTACTTCCTTTGTCCAATGTAGGGCTGAAGTTATTTTGCTACCTTTGGCCAACTATTCAGACTTTTTTATGTGGGGGATACAGTGCGGAGAACAAGTATTTGATACACTGCCGGTTTTGCAGGTTTTCCTACATACAAAGCATGTAGAGGTCTGTATTTTTTTTATCATAGATACACTTCAACTGTGAGAGACAGAATCTAAAAAAAATCACATTGTATGATTTTTAAGTAATTCATTTGCATTTTATTGCATGACATAAGGGCAATACAGACTTTCAGCTCCCTCCAAAGATTTTCTATTGGGTTCAGGTCTGGAGACTGGCTAGGCCAGGACCTTGAGATGCTTCTTACGGAGCCACTCCTTAGTTGCCCTGGCTGTGTGTTTCAGGTTGTTGTCATGCTGGAAGACCTAGCCACGACCTAGCAGGGAAGGAGGTTGTTGGCCAAGATCTCGCGATACATGGCCCTATCCATCCTCCCCTCAATGCGGTGCAGTCGTCCTGTCCCCTTTGCAGAAAAACATCCCCAAAGAATGATGTTTCCACGTCCATGCTTCACGGTTGGGATGGTGTTCTTGGGGTTGTACTCATCCTTCTTCTTCCTCCAAACATGGCAAGTGGAGTTTAGAACAAAAACCTCTATTATGACCTTCTCCCATTCCTCCTCTGGATCATCCAGATGGTCATTGGCAAAGTTCAGACAGGCCTGGACATGCGCTGGCTTGAGTAGGGGGACCTTGCGTGCGCTGCATGATTTTAATCCATGACGGCGTAGTTTGTTATGTTTGCCCTGTTATGGTAGTGTAATGGTTTTCTTTGAGACTGTGGTCCCAGCTCTCTTCAGGTCATTGACCAGGTCCTGCCGTGTAGTTCTGGGCTGATACCTCACCTTCCTCATGATCATTGATGCCGCACGAGGTGAGATCATGCATGGAGCCCCAGACCGAGGGTGATTGACTGTCATCTTGAACTTCTTCCATTTTCTAATAATTGCGCCAATAGTTGTTGCCTTCTCACCAAGCTGCTTGCCTATTGTCCTGTAGCCCATCCCAGCCTTGTGCAGGTCTACAATGTTATCCCTGATGTCCTTACACAGCTCTCTGGTCTTGGCCATTGTGGAAAGGTTGGAGTCTGTTTGATTAAGTGTGCGGACAGGTGTCTTTTATACAGGTAACAAGTTCAAACAGGTGCTGTTAATACAGGTAATGAGTGAAGAACAGGACCTGTAAACCTAACAGGTCTGTGAGAGCCGGAATTCTCACTGGTTGGTAGGTGATCAAATACTTATGTCATGCAATAAAATTCAAATTATTTACTCAAATCATACAATACGATTTTTGTTTTTGATTCCGTCTCCCAGTTGAAGTGTACCTATGATAAAAAATGCAGACCTCTACATGCTTTGTAAGTAGGAAAACCTGCAAAATGGGCAGTGTATCAAAGACTTGTTCTCGCCACTGTATATAACTGGCTAGCTGTCCATATATCTAATGGGACATTGTTTTGTACGTATTCGGGAGATGGCCAGCTAAGAACTGGGAAATTATCATTATTCTTTAATTAAGAGATGATATTTTAGAGATGAGCCTGTTACTGAATATTGTTGTGGTGCTGTATTTGCTCTTCTTGAATGCAATACTTTTGCTGAGAGTGTGTGTGCTGACCGTGTGTGTGTGCTGAGCCTGTTGATGAGTATTGTTAGGTAATATTTTTGCACTTTCTCTCCCTTCTTTTTTATAAAGTCTGTCAATGTCCATGCATACAGACAGAAGGATAGTGATTGTTTTATTATGAAAAGAAATATAAAAATAATTTAAAGTATGAAAAAGTGATCTTGGGCTTCAAAAGATTGGTGACAAAAGATTTACGTGAATGCGTTGTCAAAAAAGATAATGCGCTTGTTAAAACAAGTAAACCTCATTTAAAAAAATGTTTTTGTTCTGTGTCTGGTAGTTTGAAATATGACTGTGAGAAAATATGACTTATATTGAGTTGAGTCTTATCATTTGAATATTGCAAATGACTTCTTTCTCTGCAACATCCGTTGACCCCCTTTGACTTAGTGATGCCTTTTGCTCTGCCCTCTCCCTGGAACATGTAACAACTCACCTGATAAACTAGCTAACCACTATTACTGGGTCTCCCACAACTCTGACCTCACTCTAAATCAATGTTTTATTCTCCTCCTTATTTAGCCTTATTTCCTTGCCCTAAAGCAGCTTGGACGCCACCTGGACCTCCTGACTGGGAAGGCTAAACTTAGCACCTGACTAAGACATCCGAACATTGTGTTCCACTTTCAGAAGATTTCTTCAGGCACGTGATAAAACCTTTTTAACCTACTCCACTCAATACTGTTAACGCTGTCCTTTTTTCACTTCTCACGGTCAACCCTAAAATCAGCTTTCCACATTTTCCCAAGTAGACTCCACCTCACATCTCAAATGTCATAATGTCCTCCAAGACAAAACATAGTACATGGGTCTGCTCTAGACCTCGCTCTTAACTATGAGTAACATATAACAATAACCAACACCTCACATTACTGTGCCTGTGGTTAAATACCATTCCACATAACCCAAACGTGAAACAGGTGCATGTGTGCCCAGTCCGCGTTCTCTTTGGAAGTCGCGAACCCCAAGTTCAATTCAACGGCGAGCGCCGAACGCCCGGTACGGCATCCTGGCTTGGCATTACACAGATAAGCCCTTTAAGCCTATTCGTCTTGTTTAATGCATCCGTTTCTGTGTGTATTCTGTGCTCCTATTGGACTTTAAATGCTAGCAAATTAGATCTAACTAACCTCTATTGTTACTTTGTTATAATGTGTGGTGTATGTACTGTTGATGTGTTTCTCCTACACCCAATGTCTTGTATTTGGACATTGAACATACCATGTCTGCCAGGCGACAAGCAGATATTGACTATGGTAAAGTGGGCCAAGATTTATCAGATATGCTATTGGACAATCCCACCAACACTAGGTAAAGCACAGTGTGAACACCATAGCACACTTACCCATAAAATCTTATAGTTATCATACCACTCATCCATTGACATCCACACCTACAGAACCCACATGCTTTGACAATGTAAAGTCAAAGTCTATCACACCCTGATACCATACACCTGTCTTACCTCATGTCGTCTCCGCCCCCACCAGGTGTCTCCCATGTTCTCATCAGTCCTGGTGTGTATATTCCTGGTGTCTCCTTGTTCCTGTTGCCAGTTCGTCTTGTGTGTTACGTCAAGTCGATCCGCCCCCTTGTATTCCCGGTTCTGTTCTGGTCTGTTCCTAGTTCGATTGTCCGTGTACCGAACCTCTGCCTGCCATCTCGACCATTGCTCCCGTCTACCGTCCGTCTGTACTACAACCGAGTCTGCCCGTGTACCG
>JACXGK010010909.1:0-17024 GCA_016801125.1 Novumbra hubbsi
AGGACATAGACAGGGAGATGGGACCAGGAACAGGACATAGACAGGGAGATGGGACCAGGAACAGGACATAGACAGGGAGATGGGACCAGGAAAAGGACATAGACAGGGAGATGGGACCAGGAACAGGACATAGACAGGGAGATGGGACCAGGAACAGGACATAGACAGGGAGATGGGACCAGGAACAGGACATAGACAGGGAGATGGGACCAGGAGAAGGACATAGACAGGGAGATGGGACCAGGAGAAGGACATAGACAGGGAGATGGGACCAGGAGAAGGACAGGGGGAAAGTGGGCAGAACACATTGCAGGGCAGAAAAGGGATGGGAAGAGAGCAGTGAATGAGGATGGGCCACTCTGCTGATGAGAACACAACAGGGCTCCCGGTTTAAAGCACTTTCCCCGCCCTGAAAGAGAGGGGGAGGGGAACACGAGAAGGGAGCTGTGCATCTTCACCTCCAGCAGCCGGAATATTCCATGGACAAGGACATCACACAGCATGGCTGGGTTTTCCAATTTTTAACCTAATCAGGGACTTATTCTGGCCTGGGATCCCAGCTGAGTGAAATTAACTACATTAACTAGGAGAAACAACAACCAGGTGTGTCTCAGCCCTCCATAACATCCCTGTAACAGGTGGTCCCAGCTAAGCTTCTGCATATCTGACAGAAGGCTGAATGAATACTAGCGTCAGGAGCAGTGGACCGGCCAGGCTCCCGTAGTCAACAAGGGTCAAGGTCAGCGGTTCGCGTCTCATCTGAGCTGCTGATTTGTTGAGCTGGTAGGAAGCTGAACCGTTCCACTGAGAATGCGCGGGAAATGGCTTCGAGTCTCAGAGAAGGCATATTCCATATCCACCATGACGGCCTACACACAGCTCGGCGGTATTTGGGGGTTACCTGGGCCTGAGTGTTGGGCCGCTGGTCGTCGTCCTTGTCCCCAAACGTCTTCCTGCAGTTCTCCAGCCACTGTGGGGATGGGAGAATTAGAGAGGAGACGTCATGTCTACGTCAGTCTCTTCAAGGCATTCGTTTCTTAATTTAAAGGCGCGCGTGTATGTGTGTGCGTGTGTAGGGGTCAGGGGTAGATTTAATAAGAGTGCTGTACTTAGCGAATTAAAGAGGGTCTGTTTAGAGTGCAGGGAGTGGATGGACCGTCCCGTTCTCATTCAATTAGCCTTCCGCATCCCAGAACCCCCCCCCCACCCCCCCCCGCACACAATCTGTCCTCTTTAAGCCCGCCCCCTCCAACTCCCCTTCCTGCTGGAGCCCTGTAACTGATTTAGCAGGGCCAGGGGATATTTTTAGCATGTCAGCAGGGGAAGTCGCAGGATAAATCCACTAATATCATTGCTGTGATTCAATGGCCGACCC
This sequence comes from Novumbra hubbsi, assembly GCA_016801125.1. Taxonomy (NCBI): domain Eukaryota; kingdom Metazoa; phylum Chordata; class Actinopteri; order Esociformes; family Umbridae; genus Novumbra; species Novumbra hubbsi. Next base: position 1,376 of record JACXGK010010909.1, read on the forward strand.
CTGACGAGAGACACCCCAGCCATTTATCTTCTGATGACTCAGCTTGTCGTCTCTGCTCTGTTCGGGACTAGAGTGGAAATCAGACAATATCTAGAGCATCATTGATCTTTAGGAATGAGAGGCCACTGAAGCCCTCCCAAGGGTCTGGTGGAGGTATATATGACACAATCAATATTTAACACCATCAATATTTGGATGTATGATTGAACAATCGTGTGAACTTTGTTCTGTGACTTTCCCAGATGAATCTGCTTATTCCATCCTGATAAAGTCTGCCAAAAGGGATCGTGGGAAAGCTGGTTGACAGAATAATGTGAGCCTAATTCGATGTACAGGAATGGTGATGGATCTCACCTCCTCAGCTGCCTCCCTCTTCCCGTTGTATGTGTCCAGGTGTTCCTGCAACTCCAGCACGCTGAACTTCAGAGTCTCCAGAAGGCCACATGACACCAGCTACAACACAGACATACCACAAAACATGCTGTTGTTAGGGAGAAACGGTTGTTGGGGAAAGAAAAAGCTAACATTTCAGCCAAGACTTAGGATTCATCTGAATAAGAGGTTTGGGCATTGACCAGCCAATTAGGGCTAGACCTTTAAATGTTTCCAAACACAACCAGACTGCGTATTTCTAGGGCCAAAGGAAGCTCAGTTAAATAAATCATTTAAAAATGATTTTAATGAAATAAGCAGTGATTTAAGGGGGTGGTGACAATTTAAAAAACATTGGTTGCTAGGTAGACTCACCGTCTCAGCGTCCAGCAGCACCGTGGGGCACTGAGAGTGGGAGGTCATGACCGCCAGGGAACTAAGGAACTGGTTCCCCATTCGTTGCAGCCTTTCTCCAAGGAAACGAACCGACGAGTGGGTGATGGAGGAAAACTTCCGATGCATGCTCTGCATACACAAAGACAACGTCAAAGTCAACAGAGTCAACAGAGCTAACATACCGCCCACCCACCCAATCACACCAACGTAAAGTATATCCTACAGGGTTTCCCTCACCTTAAACAGTCGAGAGAACACATGGAAGGTGTACACGGCAGAGGACCCATCCGTGTCAGACAACATCTGGTTGACATGGCAACGCCAGGCATCCTCATCGTCGTCATAGGCAACAGGCTGAAAAGCTGCCAGGATAGCGGAGAGGAAGGGAGAGGGGGGCGGGGAGGCCTTGATCTCGGGGTACCCGTCCTGATCCCTCTCATCTTGACTGGAGACACACACACACACACACACACACAGGATCCTGCTTCAGTTCTACTGACCTCATTCCAAACGCACCAACATGCACAGCCTCGCCGGGGAACCAAAACAAACCCTTTCTCTGATCCTCGCTCACTGCAGATGTTTTTGCTGCAGTGTGGATTCAGCAGCAATCCACTGCAGAGCGAGAGCCAAGATAACACAAGAAGCTTCTACCTTATCAACAAACACACACACACACACACACACACAGAGATACTCACAGGCCCGTGGGACCGAACAATCTGATGAAGCAGACAGAGTAGAAGTATCTGATGCCTGTGCTGCCGAGCGCTGTGGATGACACGGTCTTCATCCTCATCCTCACCTTAGCTAGCGCCTCTTCCTCTCTCCCTGCCGCTCTCTCCCCCCTTCTCCACAGCACGGTAACAGAGTCTCTGACAGCTAAGCTAGCCTGCCTATCACGTCGTCCTACACAGCACTGCAGAGCCTCTATCGAAGCCCACTGTCTGACACACACAGCATCACAGGCCCCAACCTCACAGCAGGAAGCTCCACACACACAGCCTGCTGAGTTAAGCTTTCTGGTTGCCACACACACACACACACACACGTGGGCACACACACGGTGCCGAGCCCCTCTGTTTTGCAGGGAGGATCACTTTGAAGCACTGCCATTCCCTCTAGCGAAAAAAATACTCCCGCTTGGTTTTGGAGGGGGAAAAATATTACTAGTACCCTTGTGTGCACCGAATGAGCTAGCTTGTACAGCTTTGGTATTTCTATAGAATTGAGTTGTTGATTCCCTTTGACTGGAGTCCTCTAGAAACACCTTGGTCAGTCTGTATGTAAAAGCCAGAAAGGAGACAGAGCTGGTCCCCCTTTAGGAGGAACCCAGTTCCCAACACGCGGTCAGGTGACTTGATCAGCCGACACGGACGCCAGACCACCTGACCCGTAACAGCAGCTCATAAGACAAACTAGGCCAGGCAGACCACACACACACTCAGTTTAAAACCAAAAGGTCAGCCACATGGGCATGCCTTTAGAGCAAGTTAGGGGGTTAAGTGCCTTGCTCAAGGGAACATCGGCAGTAGGTGGCACCTGAAATATTCATGCCAGCAACACTCCGGCTTCTCGCTTACAACCTCCAGATTCCTCTTCTCCACATGCAAGTATGAACTGAAATCATGTATGGAAACGTAAACAGAAGGTCAACGTAGAGACAGGAGCACTTAGCCATGGATACACTCCTGACACACACACACACCTCGTGGCCAGTGAAGTGCCTCCGTTTTCTCACCTGGACATATCCGAGAAGTCCGCCTCCTCCACCTCACAGCGCTCGTCCAACTCCTTCAGCGCCAGCGTCACGTCCTCCTCGCACACGGAGCCACAGGGGCTGTCTGGGAGGGGGGACAGGACCGTGAGGGAGTCTCCCTCCTCACCTAGAGACCCGGGCGGGGGAGGGGGGGCCGGGTCAAGGTGGTCGTGGGGGTCCCGTGTGTCCGTGAGGTAGTACAACTCCGGGGGGTCCGGGGGCAGGGGGGGGGCACAGCTGCCGAACCCCGTGTCTGTGCTCACACTGCTGCTCAGCTCGTCCGCCGCGGTCATGCTGACGCCGTCCTGAACAACAACACAGCCGGCGGAGGAGGCTCAGTGGCATGTTGAAGGCAAAGGTGGGGTCACATTTATTCTTCTATGTCGTCCTCGGGCGGGCTGCACTGAAAAATGTATCTCAATGCATCTCAACATGAGTGGAAAATGAAACCAGAGCGGATTGGAGGCCATGACGACCCCCTCCATAGAGCTACTTCCATAGAGCTACTTCCATAGAGCTACTTCCATAGAGCTACTTCCATAAAGCTACAAACATGGACGCGTAACGGTTTAACAAAATGACATCATTCTTAACTATACAAGTGGGAGTCTTGGTCTGTATAATTCTAAAGATTGATATTCGCTTTACAGTCCATAATCTAATACTGTCTCTCTCAAGAGAAATCAATAGACAGAAAAAGCAATATCAGACATAGTGCTTAAAACGGTGCCCCTCAGGGTAAAACAACCCTGCCGACATGGCCTTCAGAAAGGCCTTCAGACAGATGCCAAACAAGCTAATAGAGATGGTAAGGTAACCATGCAAACAAGACCTACTTAATCACACAGGATTATACGTATAGTGGATCACAGCACCGAAACGTGAGGGTTAACCCAACTGACAATGACCAAACCAGTCTGAGTGATAACACAGGGAACGATACCAGTCCATTGGCAGGGTTTTCTACAACCTCTAATTGAAATGGCTTCATTTCTCTGTGTTCCTCCCTCCATCTGGAAGCTTGGCGCATCAAACAGTGGCAGTCTGCCAGGGCGTGGCTGAGGCACAGCCGCCATGTTACGGAAAGCTTTTAGGAGCGGTGGGCGGGGGTCCGGGCTGTCCAGACCACATGAGGAACCGTATTGATTATTTTATCGGGGCTCATTAGACTAAGAGCCGGGTCTGCGATGAGGGAGATGTCCTTGGCCTGATATTGACACGGTGGGAGGAGCATGCGCTCTTAGGGATGCTCCTGTCACATGACTAAGAAGGGTTCAGGTCTTGTACAGTTTCATTCACAGGTTTGGGTCCTTTGTGCGGGTGTGTGAAAATCAAGAACTATCCACACAAACCCTAAGGACAGGGAACAATATATACACATACATATATATATATATATTTAAAGTACGAAGCGTTGAGCAAAGGGGCATGGTTACAAAAGCCAGTGTTGGCAGAGACTGGTTAATGTAATAAGATAATGTTAATGGCAGCATCAGTGAGTGCATGCTAAACCTTTCACCTGATTGGGTGACCTGCTTTCATATGAATGATGTGTTCATGTCTTGTGCTTCACAGTGACCTCTGGTGTAGCTAGCTGACTTAACAAGCTCATACTCACACATGGCGTTGTGTTGTCCAGCGCTCAGCAGGAGATTAATGTTCCCATTTGAGCGTTCGGGTTCCCTATTGAGAGCTGAGCAGTTTCAGGTGGCCCGAGGCAAGCAGAACCCAAGATCTCTCCCCCAATCAAATATGTCAAAGCACCCCCGACCAAACAAGCAGGCAGAAAGCAAGGGCAGAACAGCGGCCACAACCCCATTACAGGCCGGCAAGAAGAAGAAAAGATGCCAACAGAGAGAGCGCCCCCTACTGCTCAGTCCGGGGAACAGTCAGGAGCCAGCCTGCAGAGCACAAGGATCAGCTGTCGCCACAGAGCCAGTTAGAAGGTGGCTACAGACCCTCCGGGAGACACAGAATGAGACCAGAAACGGAGGGCAGGCAGAAAAATAATAATAAAAAAAATGAAAGAAGAGTTAAAGACGAGGAGCTAGAATGAGCCAGAGCACCACATTTTATTCCTCCCGATTGGTCGCACCTCAGGCAGCTGGCTGCTGAGGGAATGGGAGCGGGGCATCTCCAGGGCGGGGCTGTCCACGCGGGGCAGCAGGGCGGCGGTCTCCTCCGTCAGACCACTGCAGGACGACTCCTGGGACTGCTGCAGAGAGTCCACGTGGTTGGACGTGGCGTCGTCCGCGGCAGAGTCGCTGTTCATCTGAGGGAACAGACACCGTTTAAATGCACGACGGAGCCTCGCTGAACGTCTCTGATATCATCTACTTCACGGCCTCGGGCTTGCAGGATGTCAGCTGGTATACCGTTTAGGGTTTTCTGTTAAGCGTTCAACCCCATTTTTCTGACGTTAACCTTTCTGAAAAAGCGGCTACAATCCGAGTGTTATTAAAAAAGTTGGATTTCCACACATAATAGTGTCTGTAAACGGCATGCTGCATGCTCATCGCGGCACAGTTAACGAGTTAGCTCACGGCTACACGCGAGTCTTTTCTCACAGCACCATAAAGCCCAAAGGATGAGGAAAACGAAATACTCTAGGAATGTATTACAGCGGGTAACAGCTTGGCTTTAGGAGCAGCTTACGGCAAAGCAAGGAGTGGAATAAAGGCAGGAGGGCGTTTCTGGGCTCACAGAGGAACATGCAGTGGTACATGTCACTGGACGTCATGCTCCGGACTACAGTCAGGATCACCCAGGTACTGACCTACATATACCAGCAAGATGATGCGAACCGACCATCCGGAGGACAGAGTGGGTCGGTACGCTACTTACCCCCCAAGGCTACTGGGGGGATGTGGGGGTTCTGGTTTGGGGGGTGAAAGGGGGCAGTGGGGGAAATAGTGACCGTTTCCCAGCGGAAGCAAGCGTCTAACCCCTGACCTTTGGGGGGTGGGGCGAGGAGCAGCTCTGCTCAGCAACACACCCACCATGCCAGCAGGCGGTGCGAGGAGCGGGTGGGGGGCGGGCGGGGGAGAGGGGCGTAGGGGAACCCTGTCGGTGGTTGAGACTTACGAGGCCAGAGCGGGTGAGAATCTGGCTAGCGGTCAGTACCTCCTCCTCAGACGACTCGTCCGTGTCCTCCTGGTTGGTGAGGTTGAGGCTGGGCGTGCTGCCCGCGTACTGACACTCCTGCAGGGAGGGCGTGTCCCCGTCTCCCTCCCCCTTGTCCATGCTGTCCAGGGAGCGCCGACGCACACCCCAGTTGAAGTTGTCCATGCTCTCGCCCTGCGGGACACCCAGAACAACCATAATCAGACGCTGGAAGGCCAGAGCAGGCGGGTCAAATGCAAATGGATCACAGCGGCACACGTCCACAGCCAAACACCAAGACACACAGCACGCCACTAACATGCCATCTAAGAGCTGTGTGTGCAGTCACGGGACCTGACCGCGCCTGTCCTCTGAAGCCGCTTGACCGTAGCCGTTTCAGAAACACGACCATTTCGCAAAAGGTAGAATTGAGTGACAGAGTGCAGCCTACAATGTCCATGAACCAAAATGAGCGTTTACGTGGCATGCTTTACGGGATCTAGACTGACAAAACCGGTGCTTCTACAGGATTACGACAATCACATCACCAACAGAGACACGGGGGCGTGTGGAAGCGGGTCTGGCAACCCGGACCAAACACATACCTGCAGTTCCTTGTCGCGGGATGAGAGGAGAGGTAACAGGTGGGTTAGAAAGATGTGGGGACAGATATATGACAACATGGAAGGTCACACCAAGACACTCATACGGCAATGTTAAGACACACACAAACACACACACGCGGAAACAAACCGTTTACCGTTTACCGTCAACATAGTCTAAATGGACGGCACGATAACAAGAGGGACCTTTGTTAAATGGCTTGATACGGTGTAGCGTGTGGAGAGAGGTGTGTGAGTGTGTGGAGAGAGCTGTGTGTGTGGGGAGAGTTTTGTGTGTGGAGAGAGGTGTGTGTGTGTGTGTGTGTGGGGAGAGTTGTGTGTGTGGAGAGAGATGTATGTGTGTCAAGAGAGGTGTGTGTGTGTGGAGAGAGGTGTGTGTGTGTGGAGAGAGGTGTGTGTGTGTGGAGAGAGGTGTGTGTTTGGAGAGACAGTACACAGCCCTCACCTCTGTGTCCTCCAGTTCCACATCCAGGAAGTCAAAGTCCTTGAAGACTCCAAACTGCTGCTCACTTCCAGTGTCCTCTCCCTGCACCTCCTCCTCCCTCACCGCCTCCTCCACTGTGGGAATCAGACTGGTCTGCTGGTCGCCTGAGTCCAGGTCCTCGTTGGAGGAGAACACCACCTAAACCCAGACAGCCTGGTTATAGTCAGCGGGCCACTGATCCCATGCCAGGGCGGGATGTGTTTGTGGAAGGGGACCCCTGAATCGCTGGCCAGGCCCGCTCACAGTTTGACATGCCGGGTGTCTTACGGAAGGATTCTTGGGAACGCCCGACTCGGCACCGCACAGAGAAAGAACATTCATGAGCTTCTCCCGAGTTCTCCTCTGAAATGAGACAAGACATAACATCAACAAAATGCCCAGTGCACACCAACGGCAGACATGGGTCCGGGCCTCGTCATGTGGATGGGCTGTGAGTACCTGGGAGAGCTGAGGCCTCTTCCAGCTGACGGGCACCAGGCCATTGGAGTTGGATCCGGAGGATGTGGAAGACGTACTTCGTGTCACAGCGATGACCTGCGGCTTCCCATTCCGCCCCGCAGCTGTGCGCTGGTCCCCATACTTATGCCCTATGATGGGCGTCTGGGGGTCAGAGGTTAAACCAGTTAGCAATGTACATCACAAAGGGCTGCTACTTTTAGAAGGTCAACGGTGACACAGAAACATGGAAAGAAGAAAACTAGCAAAGAGTGAAAAGTTGACAAGATGAAGAGAGAGCATGAGAAATAGAAGCATATACATCTTCATTAAAAGAGACGTTATAATATAAAACACAAAGCACAGCCATAAAAGCATCGGTTTACACGTTGAGCAGGCAAGGCTTCACCTCTGAGATGTCAAAGTGGAAGTCCAGCGTCTTGCCGGGTAGCTCTTTAGAGGAGTTGTTGAAGATCCGAGTGAAGGCGATCTCTGGGGATCCAGAGGACTCTGTGCTATAAGAGCGCTGCATCTCGTCCGGCACCACCAGGCTGGCCGACCGAGAAACCACCAGCTTCAGGATGTTCTGGGCCTCCTTCCAGTACGGGCTCTGGGAAACACCGGAACACACACATATGTTATGTCGATTCGATTGTCAATAAATTCACACATTTCATAGTTTTACACCTACATTTTCTGGAACGTTCATACATAATTGTATTGTCCATCACCTATTCCCCAAACAAACAACCCTCAGATTCTAGGCAAAGGCCGTGCCCCTATGATACGGCATTCAATCCAACTCAGACTGACAACCCTTACAAGCGACCTTGAAAGAACTCTGAATGAATAGTCTTTATTCAAGCACACGCACACCAAAGAAAGAATCCACATGTACAAAAGCTGTGTAGGTTGGTGAGTGGTGGAATGTCCTGAGGCTGGGTGGCTCGTAAGCTGCAGTTCAGTCTGGAGAGCTGTGAGGGCCCAGAGCTCAGGGCCGGTAAAAGGCCCTTCCATAAAGAGCTATGGCTGACTGGGTCTATATGCCATGAGCTCCATGACCTGTTTCAATTTACTATTCTTCAAAATAGGTCTGTAGACAGGGAGACATTCTGGCTTTCTTGCTCAGATATTCATATTCTCTCACACCCTCTCTCTCTCAAACATGAACGCCTTGTCTGTTGACATGAACGAGCCACGGGAGGAACAATACATTCTGGGCCAGGCTGCTCTACGTTCATATCTCTGATTACTTCTTTCGAAAATGTCTCAGAAACTGACCTGTAAACATCAGTGTTGAATTCTGACATGGACAAACCGGGTCTCACCTGGACATATTTGCCGATGATCTTCATGATCTCCAGGTTGAACTGTTTGACGGGTGTGGCTGAAAGGTCGATGTGACTCAACAGGCTGTAGATGATCTGTAGCAGGGACTGCTGCATGCTGGGTAGGCCCTTCTCAAGCAACTGCAGAAAAAAAGAGAAATGTTAGGAACAGGCACTCCCATTGGCCATCCTGCATGCAGGACATCTGCCGGCTGGTCAAAAACAGTCAATTAAAAGTAACCGGAGGAAAAGCGAATCAACAGTCCACTTCCTCTGCGAGCCGTTGGGGGAAACTTACCTCGGCCAGGTAGGTGACCAGATTGAAGGTGATCTCGGGGAAGGCGTCGTGTAGGTAGCGACACACCACGTTGATCCAGTTGCTGTAGTCTCTGGAGTAGCTGCGGGTGCTGTACAGGGTCATCATATGCGCCAGGTTGGACAGCGTGGCGGTCTTCTCCTCGGCACACACCTTGGCTATCTTGTCCGCCGTTTCCTTGCAGAACGGTGTGGGGCTGTCAAAGTGCTGGATGAGGTGAGGCAGCAGGCACAGGATGTTCAGGGGGAAACCTACAAAGAGGCGGCAACGGACGGAGGCGCAAGGATCAAAACAAGGCAGCGGCAACAGACTAACATCCCGATCAAATTGATGTCCTTCTGCTGCGTAAAGACGGTAAACCCCTCGATCCACATGAGCAGGTCCCTGCCGAGGAGGGACCAGCGACACGTACCAGGCATGGAGCCGGGAACCGGGGGTGAGATGGGATCAATACCTGCTCTCTTACCTGCCACCTGAGAGGGGTCCACCAGGGTGTGTCGGGAGACGCTGATGAGCTTGCTGAGCAGGTGGATGGTGAGCTCCTGGGTGGACGTGGAGGTGAAGCCCTTGAGGAAGAGCTGCAGCAGCCCAGGGTAGCTGTACCACTTCAGCTTGGCCTGCACCCGCTCCAGCCTCTCCCGGCTGTCCACCTTCTCCAGAGGCAGCTGGCCCAGGAGCTTGTTGAGCAGCCGCAGGGCCAGCAGGTACTCAAACTCGTAGTCCGACTCCAGGAGGGAGGTGGCAATCCAGAACACCGTGGCCATCAGGTTGGTCGGGTCCACCGGAGGGCTGGCCTCCCCGCCGGGCCCCCCCCCTCCGCCCTCCCGCAGTGACGACAAGCTCCGCGTACGCGCCAGGTTGCCGTGGCTACCACCCAGGCGGTCAGCGACGTCCAGGGTGTTGCTGCGGCGACGGTCGCCCTTGCGTTCGCCCATGAGGCTGGCGCGGAGGGAGTTGCTCCGGGCGTGGCTGTGCGGGTAGTGGCCCGGGAGGAACAGACCCCCACTACTCAGGTTCAGCTGGCCCGTGCTCTTCCTATTGGCTGCAAACTTGGCCCCCAGCGAGTGCTCAGGAGCAGAGGCCCTGCAGGACAGAGCAAGGCCAACTCAGTACCTGACCAACGCCGGGTCTCAGAGCTGCGTGTTTTGAGGAAGTGCCGAACTGGTCAGCTGCTTACTGTGCCAAGGCGATGAGAAGGTCATAGTTCTTCACCGTGTCAGCGAGCGTGTCGATCCCGGACTCCAGAGTCAGCAGCAGCTCGATAACAAATCCCTGCGAGGAAAAGAGAGTCGGAGGTCAACGGACCAGACAAATCCCGATAGTGCTTCCTAGCGGAGATGTTTATCCAAGGTCAGACAGGCTAATCCATCAGGGGCACGTATAACAGAAGGAAAGGGTAACAGATTTGAAGCAGATGTATTATTTAAAAGAGGGATGTCCTGAAGCCGATCGGGGGCCTGACTCACCTGCGCTTCCTCTCCCGGATCTCCCACCGTCTCTACGAGGCGTGACAGGACAGCAGAAAGGGTGGAAGCGGTCAGAGGTTGTCTGAGAGCCCTGAAGATCTGGAAGGACCGGCCTGCGTAGTGCCGAGAGGAGCAGGACAGGGCTGTCTGCAGGGCCACCTCACTGAGCAACGGGTCCAGCTGGAACCCTGCCACACAAACACCTGGTATTAGGGGAAGCATGGATGGAACTGAAAGAAATAACAATAAGGAAGTGTTTCCGAGACGCTGCCTTTAGTGCACATGTACTGCTGCAGCATGGGTTTGAACCCACTGGTGATCTCCAGCATCTTGTCCCACTACCTCGGTCAAAGAACAGGACTAAACGCACTAACCTGACTCGGACTGCTTGAAGACAGCCACAACATGTCTGAGGAAAACACTGAGCTGGTCAGCACTTTTTATGTTGGGGTTCTTGGGGGACACATCCTCGTGGTTCCATAGGGGACCCCGCTTCCTGCAGGACCACCGGAAAGACACATTCATTGCAGGTAACAAAAGTTACAACTATCGCCACACAGCACCTCAAACCCTATAATGATGACCCCAAAAGACCCAAAGGATCTGCATGCATCAACACGCTTGCTCTCAAACCCATGCAATCCAACTATACCCCATCCGTTCAGACATGGCTGCAAGCATGAGACCAGACAACATGGATTGGATGAAGTTAGTCACAACAGTCCAAACTGATGTAAGAGGCACATCAACAGCGGACGTGGGCTCCAGTGTAGTGAAGTACTGCTCACCTGGACGTGACAAACTCAATGAGGGCTTTGACCTTCTCGTCCTGCTCGGCGGTGACATCCACCTCGTTGATCAGGACAGGGGTGAGGTGAGGCAGAGGGGTTCCTCCGGCTCCCAGGCTGATGCTGGACGACGTGGAGCTGGAGCTCAGGCCGGAGTCTGTCATGGGAGATGGCTGGTAGTCTGCCACAAAGTCACACACTCCTGCATGAGTAACATACACACATGAAAACAGAAATTCTGGGCCAAATAGGTTACCCTGAACACACGTCTATGAGACTTTATGAACTGATTTGTGAACAGGGGCGCACATGGGAATCTCTGCTGCCCCCTTCTGGGCTTAAGGAACAATACAGAACAAAATAATACACAGGTTCCGCTACATAACGGCAAACCGGGTAAAATAACATATGTTATCAAATAAGTTGAGAAAAAAATTATAATTAAAAGAAAGTTGTCGCTACACTTTGATCTGATTTTGAATTGCAGAAGCGGTTTTAATTTGCCTTATTTGGTTGTTGGTAAACACCTCAAGAGATGACTGCAGTAGGACCAAGCAAAATAAGGAAAAAGCAAAACATTGCTCAAAACTTTTTCACAATAAAAATCTGCACCAAACGAAGCATTCAATTCAATAAATACCATTCCAACCTTCAAACACATGGAAGCTTTGATACGTTAAGTTGCTTCATGGCCTTTGAATGTGGGGCACCATGAAATCCTTTAGCAACATCTGGGAAACAACGTAGTTTCTGGAGAACACCCCCAAAACAGAGAATTTAGAACAGTGGGACAAATTGCCAATAGAGCAAACTCAGTAAAGCAATACACCCAGGTACTTGTTGGGGACATTGAAGAAGAAAAAAAAAGGGATTTCAATTGTTTATTTCACATTAATATGTTATGGTATTAAAATGAAGACAACCAAGGCTTCTAACACATTTACCAACAACGGAATCCCCTCTAAACCTCCTCTCTTACTGATTGGACAGAGCAAAACTGACCTGTGAGGTTCAACTCGTGGGGCGGCGGCTTCACAGTCAGCACCTTGGGGTCGTTGTACTCCCGGTTGCGCAGTAGCACGGAGGCAAGCGATTGGACGCTGCTGTTGGTTCCCTGGACGACCAGCAGGTGAAGCAGTAGGCGTTTACAGTGCTCATAGACCTCGGGATGCTGGTGGTCAAACCCTGGGGGGGATGAATGGCAAGGGATCCCACCATGAACACAGAGTTTGAATGCGTTTTGCCAACTGGCCATCTCTAGGCAGGTGGGGGGAGTGTTACCTATGAAGATGGAGTGTAGCAGGAGGTGGGTGTAGGCACTCCACTCCACCTTGACCCCGTGGTCCACTATGAGGTCAGTCAGGAGGATCACAGCGATGTTGCACCTGAGAAGCGCCACAACGGACGGTCAAGCTGGGACCAGGAGGTCAAACGGAGGCCGGACGCGGAGCGAAGGGGGTCGAGGTTACCTGTGGAGGGGAACCCCAGGGGCATTCGTCTCCGGGAGGTAGTCCACGAGAGGGGACCAGCAGCCCCCGGTGGGAGGGAAGGGGAGCGGTTCTGGACGGTTGTGGTCCATCACCTTCAGACGCCAGTTGGCGTACAGCGGCATGGAATCACCTGGGTGCAACAGGGGATTAACGGCGGTGGCAACATGGGAAGGCGTAGCACGCCAGGGTGGAGCTCAGCGGGGGGGGGGTCTCTTACTCTTCTCCTCCTCGTAGGATCCTCCAGAACTGCTGCTGTAGCGGGACTCCAGGCGGTGGTGCTGCCGACTCAGGTTGCCGTTCAGGCCGTTGTAAACGTCCAGGTGGACGTAACTGGAGGGGGCCGAGAGGGACAGCTGTGGTCTCACGGGGAGAGTGTGTGTGTGTGTGTGTGTGTGTGTGAGAGAAGGTGAACGCGGATGGGATCATACCTGTCATCCATGTTGGGGTCCTTGTTCTTGCAGGGGTCGTGGTGACCCTCCGGTCCCGGCACCATGGTGTTACTGCTGGACGTGGTTCCTGTGGACATAGACCGGGACAGGCATCTAGGAGCTATGGCAACACGACCAGGTTCAGGAGGCGGGTGGGAACAGGACATCATGTCAATACGACTTGACATGCCACACAGTCAACCAGCCCCAGGGGGCGCAGATAGGGGGCAGATAGGGGGCAGAAGTAGGGTGGAAATTGTCCAGGAGCACAATACTTTCTGGACTGATAATACCCGTTCATCTACAACGCTCACTACTTAATGTACACCAATGTCCTCGCCGGTAGATTGTGGGGTCTTATTTCCGCAGTTGCACTGTGAGGAAGTACATTAAGTGACACATTTGTGAAATATTTAGTCGTTTTAAATTATCAGTTATCTTTTTGTTTAATGGAAAAGTCTTATGAGTTACTCAGCTTAAGTATCTGTATGTCTTGGACCAAAGAGTCACAAGGCAAATGACAGCAAACTAGTTGAGAGCATTTGTAGCTAGCTTGTTTGCATGATTTATCAAACAGCCCACAACCCAGTTGGCTTCTGTATTCTAACTCCCCAGGGAACTTTAGAAAATTGTTTTGACATTCACTTTGTAATGAAACATGCAGTGTAAAATACATAAAACCTGTACAACATTTAACATTCTGGGTAAGTGTAAATATACTCTGCAAAAAAAGGCAATTCAAGCCAAAGTACAAACGCTTAGGGCCTTGAATAATCTAAATTGATTAACATTACAAGAACAGCAAAGCAATGCGTTTAATATCCTCCAATATAACGGAGTACGTACCTGCTGAGGTGACCGAGGGGATCTTGTAGCTGGAGGTGATGCGATAGTAGGGGGGGTTGTCCATGTGAGTGACAGCTGAGCACACGGGGTCAGTCAAGTCCAGCTCACACATCAGTTCCTCCAGCAGCTGCATAGTCTTGTCTCTGCCCAGATACACCACCACACGCTTCACCTGAAGACACACACACAATTTAGCACACAAGATGACAAAATTACACTTGGATATGGTAGGTGTGAGTGAGGGCGGATAATGTATGAACTGGATTTTACAAGGACAGTGGGAGAGCGGATAATGTATGAACGGAATTAACCTAGGGCAGTGGAAGAGCGGATAATGTATCAACTGAATAAACCAAAGGCAGAGGGAGAGCGGAAATTGTATTAACTGGAGTCACATAGGGCTGTGGGAGAGTGGATAATGTATGAACTGGACTCACGTAGGGCAGTGGGAGAGTGGATAATGTATGAACTGGACTCACATAGGGCAGAAGGCTGGGCTCACTGTTGACCCCTGACATGCTGATCAGGAAGTGCAGGATGATCTTGAGGTTCTTTGGCCAGCTGTCTGCCAGCGTGGTCCAAACGTTCTCTATCTCTGACCAGGCAAACTCATCCCCGTACTGGACACACAAGAATAACACGGTTCCAACAAACACACACTATCTTCTTCAATGTATTTTGAGTGCTTGTGGTCAGGTTGTGGTCGTACCTTGGCGGTCATAAACATGAGGTTGTTGAGCACCATGGTTGTGGCGTGCGGGGAGCCCCAGCCCTCCCCTCTGAGCCAGCGGCGGCTGTTGACCATCATCAGGTCACGCTCCCGGGCGTCCTCCTCCTCCTCACCCGCGGGCGCCTCCCCCTGTCGCCGAGGCGACGGCTTGAAGTCGACCAGCTCCACATTGTTCATCCAGGGCAGGAGGTAGTGAAGCATCACCTGGCGACCACCAGGGTGCGCTGTCTGGATGCGCTGGCTTACCTCTGAGTGGAAACAGTCATCACAGCGTCAAATCCATCTGCTAAATGTCAAAGCTTCGGCCCGCATCTCAAATAACACCACGCTGCCCCTAACAGAAGGCACACTGCCCAGGGTGTCATCTGACATCTTCCCAACAAGCCAGACTAGAGTGTAACGTGTGTGTTTGTTGGTGCGGACCTGAGAATATGGTCAGGGTGAGCTCCGGGTAGGTCCGGGCCAGCTCCTCAGACAACTGGTAGTAGGAGACGGAGTAGAGGTGTGGCAGGGGGGAGGGAGGGGTCAGAATCCCATCTGTTCTCTGGATCTCCAGTTTATGAGCGTAACGGAAGAGCTTGGGCTCCAAGATCTGGGAAAAACACACGGTACGCTTAAAAATACAGACCCCTGAAAAATCTTATGTAGTACCAGCAAAAAATAAATACATCTTTAAAAACATGCCAGTGGACACAGAGCAGTAAATATTCAGAGTGGCACACAAACCTGCAACAGCTGCATGGCCACCTCATAGATATCTCTGGATGAATCAGCTGCCTTGAACAGGATTAGGTTGAGCAGCACCACAGTGTCAAACTGGTAATCCCTGTGAAACACACCGCTCCAATCAGTACCAGTACATCACAGATTAGACATTATAGCCTTTCAGTAGAGACAAATGAAATATGACAATCATTACCTACAATATAAGCAAACATTTTTAATTTAAGTACAATTGAAAAAGTTCAAATGTTCTGTGCCAACCACCGATGGAAGAAAAATAAATTATAATATTAATGTAGGTATATAGTGCTGATAGGCTAGCACATCCTTCACTAGGCTGCTGATGGGCCAGCACATCCTTCA